>LOJH01008805.1:0-21072 GCA_001685095.1 Ellobius talpinus
TGCATGAGGCTAGGGAGGGGGCTTATCTCTGGAGGCCAGATGCATGACTCATGACAAACCCTACCTTGTTCATCCCTGACTACGCCCTTCTGGCCTGGGACAAGCCCTGACTTAAGCCTTGTAATATGGCATTATTACTGTTAGCATTAAAAAAAGGGGGTATTTCTTTCTTTTCCTCTTCAATGACCTAAATCTTTGTTTCACAATTTAGGTTAAATGTCCGACATCTTACCTCCTTTTGCTTGTTTGTTTGTTTGTTTAACATTAGGAACAGAACCCAGGGACCTGCTAGGCAAGTCACCGTGTTTTATCTCCAGGCCTGAATCTCACTTCTGGCCCCTTTTATAACTGCTTATTGGGTGTACTTATTCCCACTGTCAGGCCAGGTGTTTTGTTTCTCATGGATAGTCTGAAAACAGATCTTCATTGAAAGCTTTTTCTCCTTCCTCCTCACAAAAGTATCTAAAAGAGATAAAAAAAAATTACATCCAAAAAGAAACAAATTCTTTGCAATCATCTTTATTTTTCAAGGCATTATTCTTTCCTAAACAATGAATATGTATTGTTCAGCCTTCGCACACACAAGCTCTGCTTTGTCTGTCATTGAAAACGGAAGACTATCAGGCTGCCTTGTAATGGAAGCAGAGCTGCAGCTCAAACCCATTCTCTGATTCCACTTCTCAGGTGCCTGTTTCAGCCCGTGCTCTGAGGTCAGCAGCATTGCTGCAGTGTCTTCCGAACAGGAACAAAGCAGCTTCTCACGTTCATTATTGCCTGGCAGCTACACGTGGGAAGAGAGCGACGCCGAGTTAGACGCTGAAATATTAGAACGGAAAGCCTGCGGGGGCGGGAGGTGGTGGTGTTTGCAGCCTAGCCTTAGGAGTAGCGTTGAAAGTCGGAGCCGCTGTGGGTCTCATTTCACTATCCATATGGACTTGGAACTTTTCTAGCTTTCAGAGAAGGGAAGAAGGAAGAGGGGGAGGGGAGGGAAAGGAAGGGGAGGGGAAGTGCATCATCCTTGTCATGAGACAGATTTCTAGACCGTCTTCATCACGTAAAACTGAAGCTGCATCCATGAAACAACAGCTCCCATCCCCTCTCCCAATCCCTAGCAGGCACAACTTTATTCTCTGTCTCTGTCACTGCCCAAAGAACCTTTCCTATCATGAACTCAGGCAGGATTTGTCTTTCTCTGGCTGGCTCCTTTCCGTTTTTAGCGCAATGTTCTCAGGGTTCATCCATGTTGTAGATCCTCAGAACACCCTTCCTTTCTAAGGCTGCATGTGTACTCCATACTATCTCTGGTCAGTGGACTTTGTCTCCTACCTCTTAGTTATTAGAATGACTCTGCTAAGGACACACATGTACGGAGATATGGTAGCTGTCACTTACCAAGCAATTCGGGGACATTAAGCACATTCACATTGTTAGCATGGGCTCTGAGGACTGAGATTAGTCACTTCTGAGTTCCACAGACAGAAATGACTGCTGTCACAGCCAGACCAAGCCAGCAGAAGTGGGACATTCACAAGGCCGACTGGCCTCCCACAGGAAGGTTTCTCTCTAGTTAGCATAGGTGAGTTTGGCAGGCAGAACCACATCTGGATGGCTCCAGTCACAGCCACGAATGGCAAGGTCTGCAGCATCTCAGACGTAGGGTCTTAACTCCAGGCTCTGTGCTTTCTGCGCAGACCTCATTATGTCGTTAGAGCCTGGTGGGCTGGGCTGAGCGAAGTTGCCTTCTGGCAAATGTTCCCCCACCAACCACCTCTCAACTGCCCTCTCCTGTCTCCAGGGTGCTAAAGTTTCCCACTGTATGGGGGGGGCAGTAAAGTGTTTCTGGGTTTATCAGAGTTCATCAGGCTGCTGGAGAGCAGGCGCCGGGCTGCCAGCATCCCCTTGACTTGAATTTCAACCCCTTTTCTCTGCTTAACACCTCCCAGGCCTCCCATACATAATAAACTCCATTCTTTACCTGAAAGCTAGGAGCCACAGTAGCCCGGGATCTACCTTGTGGGGATAGGAATTGGCTCTACTTAACCTGCTTTTTTCTCCTCCCTCCCCCAGCTCACTCAGCTGTAATCCTAGTAGACCCCAGCCAGAGAGGGGCACCCAAGGCATTTGCCTCTGGGAAGGATTAACCTCACAGGGTGAGACTCTAATAACTCGGCTTTCCTTTGCACTGGCTGTGTGGTCATCTGTGGGTCACTAGGTGTGGCTTGAACCTTGACCCTATGACCTAGAAAGAGTAGTCTTGCCTCCCCTGACCTCACAGGGATGCCTTTGGACCTAAGGCAGTCTAAACGCTAAGCTGCCGTGGAGGCAAGTAACCGAAGAGGTATGGAGGGGGGAGCAGTGGGAGGTGAAGGCAGTGGTGAGGTTGTCTGAGGACCTACGCTGGATGGATTAGGCTTAAAACAGGACAGGGAGGCAAGGCTGGGAGTTAAGTCTGGTTGTCCTCAGACTAAGGCAGCAAAGAACCGGCTGCTGTAGACAGCTTTAACAGAATGCCTTTTAAAGTCCTTTACCTGGAGGCCAACTTGCTACTGTGTATATCTCCAATCTCTAGACTTCATACCCCAACACACGTTACCCCAACAAGCTTTTTATTATTTTGAACATGTATTCTGGGGGAGCAAAGCCAGGCATACATGCTAACAAGGCGAGGACTTAAATGACTGAAGTCCTTGCCGTCTAGACTTCAGATTTCATCAGATACTGAGACAACTGCCCAGTACACAAAGGTGGCTAAACATGGCAACAACATCCCAGCTCCTTTTGCCCTTTGAGTGCCTGCTGCCTAGTGAAAACTAACTGGCTACGCATCCCTCCCAGGGGTGATCGCTTCACTCAGACCCTAGGACTAAGTTTCTGCCAGTGGAACCATCAGCTGCTAGACCTTCAACGGAGGCATTGGACAGGACTGATTCCCAGACAAGGGTACGGGAAGAAAGGGGGAAATAACTATTATGCATCAGCCTTGTACCAGAAGCCAAAGCAGGGGCTCCTTATAGATCTTCAGAGACTGCTTGCATTTTTCAAATTCGGTCTTTCCCAATTTCATTTGGCAGCATTTACCTGAGGGAGCTGGGATGACCAATGGGAGATTGACACAGGAAACTGTTTTCCTTAACAATTCTACCTTTGGATCACAACATTCTTTTTACAGTTATTTAAAAGGTTGTGGGGTGTGCATGAATGTATATGGGGTACACACACACATATATATATACACACATATATATACAGCATATATCATAAATATATGTATACACACACATATATTGGGTTTTTGAGACAAGATCTCTCTATATAGTCTTGGATGTCCTGAAACTTGCTGTATAGCCCAGTTTGGCATCAAACTCACAAAGATCCTCCCAACTCTGCGTCCTAAGTTCTGGGGTTAAAGGTGTGTGCCACCATGCCTGGCCCATGACACTCTTACGCCATGCCTCGCTCTTCCTTATTCCTTCCTTTCCAGACACTGGGAACGTAACTCACAAGCATCCGATGCCATCTCAAGTACATGTGCACCGCCTTCATCTCTTACTGCAAGACTACAGGGGACTTGCTTATCTCTTCCATAAAAACTAGGGCACAGCATGTCCCACAGCATAGCTGCAGATGGCTGACAAGAAAGGAAGTTCCTCCTGCTTCTACTTCTCAGCCTGCTGCCCTCTCTGCCAGGTGACTCCAAGTGCTCTCATTAATCACGTCAATAGCGGCATTGTTTAAGCTTCTCTCAGAAAGACAAGTGACATTTCAAAGGCCTCTCAATATGCACATGAGCCTGTCTGCCTATTTCTGCATAGCTAGCACTTGGCTTGCTCTCTGTGGCCTCCTTCCCAGCTCCTCCGTGTGTTTCCATGTCCTTCCCTCTCGCAATGCTTTACTTCCAAAATCCTCAGAGTGAAAGGCATGTCTCAGATGGTGCGTCTGTGGAAAACTGAGAGCGAGGCGCTTCCAGCAGGTCTGCGGTACCCAGGTCTCCTGGGACCTGAGGAATTAAGTTGAGAGAGTGCCACTTAACCATGGGGCTGGCAGAAAGGCCTAGCTGCCTTGATGAGGCTTCTCTACCCAGGTGCCACATTGGTCCCCCTTTTTCCAGTCACTTCTTCCTTCATTCAATAGCAAACACTTGGAAAACAGTGGCCATCCTTCCTAATGGCTGTCAGAACTCACGGCAAGCCCAAGAGCAACCGTAGCTGGCTCAGGACATAAGAACACACACCTTCCACACCTCCTTCACTCTCCTGGCCCTGTGATGGGTGTGAAAAGCACTAGGGGCAGCTTGCTCTCAGGCTCCAGGAGCCACGGAAGGAAGCCACAGAGAAGCTCTTGGTTTTTTGGGATTGGCCCCCAAAAAAGAGCTCACTGCAGCCAGGCTGGCCCCAGCAGGGGATCTGGGTCTGAGGAGAGAGCGGTTCTTCACATTCTCTGCAGTTTTGCCTCTTTTAAGCAATTTATTTCCCTTTTCCTTGGCATTTCGTGAAGAATCTGTAACATCCCTGGGCGTTGTCCCTTCCAAACCAGTTCAGGAAGATCTAGATTAGAGGTTCTCAATTTGTGGGTCTCAACCCCTTTGACAAACTTCCATCTCCAAAAATATTTACATTGCAATTCGTAACAGTAGCAAAATTACAGTTACAAAGTAGAAACTAAATAACTTTATGATTTTGGGTCACTACACCATGAGGGACTGTATTAAAAGGTTGCAGCATTAGGAAGGTTGAGAAACACTGTGATAGATGAATTGGCAGTTCTTCTTTGCCTAAGGGTATAAATAATCACTCCACTTTAAATTCTTATTTAGCCCCCTATTTCTTTGACGCTCTGTAAATTGGACTGCTGCCTGTTATCCTAACTAATTAAGTTCTTCTCTGGGCCGCACCGGAAGATCAGCTTATACCCTCCTCTCACTGAGTGCTCCAAACATCCCCATGAATGGATGATGAGGAAGTACTGTCCCGAGGCGCTTTCTGTGGCGGAAAATTGCTCAAACAGAACAGAATGCTAGTGTCACTGAATGGTGTACAAGCTTTTCTTCTGTGTTTCCTTCAGCATCACAGGCTCTCAGGGAGGAATACTACAGTGTCCCAACCAGGCAGATGAAGAATTCAAAAGAAAAGTAATTGCTTACAAATTCTAGAACATTCAGCTTCTAGAATATGCCCGAGCTTCAAGTTTTTTTTGTAAATAAAAATAAACACATTTCACTTCATAAGTGTGTGCATATGTTGATTCTGTGTGCACACATGTAGAGAGGTCAGAAGTCAACCCAGGATGTCTTTTTCATCACTTTCCACCTTGGTTTTGGAGACAAAGTCTCTCACCTTCACTCAGCGCTTGCTCACCTGGAAGTCTATTCTGGGCAGGAAATCCAGTCCTCACACTTCCTGGCCGAACACTTTACCAACTAAGCCACCTCCTTGGCTTTACGCTTCACTTTTGAATTGAGTCTTGAACTGTTTTTTGCCTTTCTGTGGAGAGGTTTGCTTCTCTTGTGGCTTTCCATATGAACCTACAGCATAAAAGCTGGACTTCATTGTTTGAACATTTTTTTATTTATTTTTAACATTTTCTGAGCTCATCTTAGCTTCCTGCCTGAAGGATTGCAGGGACGAGGGCAGACAGGGACAGGGACAGAAACTTAATAGGGCAAACGAGCATATGTCTATCATTCGGGCCTTCATTTGCACCAGTGGTTCTCAACCTGGGGGCCAATGGCCCCTTGGGGGGTTCACATAGCAGATATCCTGTATAACATATATTTAAATTACAATTCATACCAGTAGTAAAATTACAGTTATTAAGTAGCAATGGCATAATTTTATGGTCAGGAGTCCCTACAACTTGAGGAACTGCATTAAAGGGTTGCAGCACTAGGAAGACCAGAACAAAACTGTCATGGTAGGTGCATGGATCCTTGCCTGGAAAATCCGAGCCCTAATATGAGATCCATCTGAAGTCTGAGTCTTCTAGGTGAATGAGAGATGATCCACCTGTGTTTGAAGTCAAAGGCCGGTGCCTCGTAGGGAGCAAGTATTGGAGGGAGAAACTGAGAAAACCCCTTAAAGTAACAAAGATAACACCTCATAAGGGGGGGACTGAAGGAAGGTGGACAGCAAACAAGGGAACTCCTTCCTCAGTTTCCTCAGCAAAGCCAAGGCAGGGTTCCTGTGGACAGCTAGTGAGAAAACAGGAGCCCTTAAGACTGATGCACTAAAAGATTTTGGGTAGTTGCCGTTTTCGCGTGCCTTAGCAGGAGCCCTGTTAGAGCCAGCCTTCTGTGGAGTTGTGTGTTCTCCCAATCCCAGGAGCAGGAGACCGTGGGATGAGGACATGGACTGTGACTCATCAGGCACAGGGTCGGATTCCATTCCATGCCCGCTATTGTGGCTTCACCGAAACTGCCAAATTTCAAACTGAATGGAGTAAGGAGATTGGTTCGTATAGGCGATGCCCTTAATTGTCTAGCATCCTGGAAAGCCTATCTTAATCTAGTGTGTCAGTATATGCCACTCTTCCTTGCGACTTAATTCTCCATCCCTTGGGCCAGTTTCCTGACAGGTCTCTGGTCCTGTTCTCCTAGCTGTCCCTTCTCTGTGCTCCAACAACAGCCTTCACAAAGTTGTCATCTGTTATTGCTCACGTTGTCCTTCAGCTTTTGCTCTCTGTGTACGTCCTGTTCTCTGAGCTAAAAATTTTGCTCGGGAGGGACCGTGGTTCTCTAGTGTTTCCCTGAGCCTGGTGTAATGGACCTCGAATGTATCAGGGTCACTGGACGAGACTGTGCTATTTACCACCGAGCAGCTCGGGAAGCCGCTTGCTTCATTTGAAGGCAGATGATGGCGTCAGCCATAAAGTACTTGCCTAGCGCAGGCAGCAGCCTGAGTTAAACCCTCAGTATTGAAAGGAGAAAGAGTCAGAAGAAGGAAACCTAAAGGAAAGACGAAGAGCAGGGCCAGGGAGATGACTAGAATGTGTTTGATCCTCAGAACACATGTAAGAAAGCCAAATGCAGCGGCCCACATCTGTAATCCCAGCACTCCTACTGTGAGATAGCAAGTAGAAACAGGAGACTCGGCCTCAAGGTCTACAGTCAACTAGCCTGGAGTACACAGCCAGAAACAGAGATCCTGCCTCAGAAACAAAGTGGAGAAGAGAACTGACTCTAGAAAGCAAGGAAGCGTCCCTCTGACCTCCCTCGTGGTTTGGGTTAGGTTTTTGTTCATTGTTTGTTTGTTGTTCAATTGTTTGGTGGCTTGACACAAAGGAGAGTCACCTGGGAAGAGAGAACCTCCAATTTAAAGATTGCCTCCATTAGATTTGCCTGTAAGCAATTCTGGGGGAGGGATTTTCTTGACTGATAATGCTGTAGGAGGGCCCAGTCTAGTGTGGGCGGTACCCACAGGGCAGGTGGTCCTCGGCTGTATTCAAAATCAAGGTGAGCAAGCTACAGCAAGCAAACCAGTAAGGAATATTTGTCTGTGGCCTCAACTTCAGTTCCTGCCGCCTGGTTCCTGCTTGAGTTTCTGCCCTGTCTTTCTTGCAATATTTAGTGGCAGCTGCAAGATGAGATAAAGCCTTTCTTCCTCAGCTTGTCTTAGGTCGTGCTGTTTATCACAATAGTACAGAAAAAAACAAATGAGGACATCATGGCACACACGCACACACACACACACCACTGTGCATATTCACCACATGTGCACACATATGCACACCAATAATATCTTTTTGTAAGATAAGGATCAGAAGATCTCAGAGCTTATCTAACCCAGGTCCTTTATTTTATAGCTGAAGTCCAGAGAAGTCAACTTGATATCAGTCAGTGGTTTTCTCTTTGACAGAGCTGATGGGTGATGTCACTCTTGCGTTCGGTGTTGATTTTCATCCTAACCCAGTGTTGCTTTATTAACAACTTAATATACTTCGATGAAATCTAAACCAGATTGGGCTGGACTACTCAGACCTGGAGGCAGCAGTGTCAGAACCAAAAGCTGGACGTACCCTGAATGGAATAAGTTGGGAGGAGAACCGTTTATTTTGGTTTGCAGTTCCTGAGGGATTGAATCCATGCTGGTGGGGAAGACATGACAAAGACAGCAGGCAAGCGAAGCGTGGCAGCAAGAACAGAAGTTGGATGATCACACCCAGTCAAACCTAGGAAGCATGGAGAAAGAGCAAGAGGGGCTGAGCTCTGAAACTTCAAAGCCTGCCTCCAGGGATATACTCATGCCAGCAACCTCCAGCTCCTAAAGATTCTAGAACCATCCCAAACAGCAACATCATGTGGATACCAAGTGTTCAAACACATGAGCTAGTACATGAGAGGGACTTTCATATTCAAACCACAACAGTGTCCATGGAGAGAAATTACTTGCTTGGAAGAAGCGCCAAGCAAGATGATGGGAAAAGTATGCGTGATTGACTGGCCCAATAAGAAGGGGATGAAAGTCCAGCATGTCCGAGGAGCTGGTCCCTCTTGTGTATTTGGCAGATTTACATGCATACAGGGAGGGTTGGAGAAGAGATTCAGCCATTAAGGGAACTTGCTGCTCTTCCAGAAGACCCAGGATCAATCCCCCAACACCCACACTGATCTGCTCACAACTTTCTGGACCCCAGCTCCACAGGATCCAATACTCTCTTCTGACCTCTGCTGGCATCGGCAAACATACACTTGTGCATACACACAGGGATACACATATACATGAATAAAAATAAAAGATCACAGGGATAGCTTCTGGAAATTTTCTGATCTCTACATTACTCTTCCAATGTCTCCACTGATGTATTGCATATGTAATTGCAGGGCACTTAATGATGAGATGCGTCATGAGAAACGTGTTGGAAGGTGACCCCTCTTGTGTTAACACCACATAATGTACACACCCACGCCTAGATGGCATCGTTTATTATTCACCAATGCTTCACGGCATATCTTATTGCTGCTGGAATACAAACATGTATAGCTGAGACTGTGAATATGAATCCGTTAAACAACTAAAACACAGTGGTAAATATCTGTGCATATGAATACATCTAGACATTAAAAATGCAGTAGTAATACTGGGCAATAGAATTTTCAACTCTCTTATCATCTTACAGGACCACTGTCACATATATGGTGCATCACTGACATGAGAATACTTATGTTCAGGACTGTAGGTCAGAACTTTCTACAGACAAGCAGCGTGGCTAAAATTATCAAGTTTTATTCTCAGTAGCCCTGGTTGCGTTTTCCCTTAAAATCAAACATACTACGCTGTTTGCTTTCAGACATCATTTTCTTACAAGCTCTTAAGAAACAAAGCCCTTTGAGATGTGGACAATCTGTGCCCTACTTATTTAAAAACAGGCTAAAATAAATATTTAACATTGCATCTCTAAGTATTTGGTTAGCTGTGTTATTGTAATTGCTGTTTATTTTAGCTGGATCATGTCCTTTTGCTTCCAGGAGTCTTTCTGATCTTAACAGCAGCATAGCTTTTACATTCTGGGTAGCCCAAATAGAGGTGAAAACTTGTACTTTAATGCTTTATTGTTTCAGCAAGCCTGGGTTGCTATATGAAGAATACTATAAATTGGGTGGTTTAAACAAAAGCATTTATTGCTTATAGGTCTGGAGACTGAGAAGATATGAATCAAGGCACCGATCTGGTGTCTACTGTGGTTCCTGGCTTTCCCACGGACACCTTTGTGTTATATTTTTACATGACAAAGAGAAGCAGCTTCATGCCTTTCATGTCTTTTCTGTGTGTGTGTGTGTTCATATGTGTGTAAGTGCACATATGTGTCCTAGTGTGCATGCACAGGTGGAGGGCAGAAGATAACCTTGGTTTCCATTCTGCAGATGCCATCTCTTCTTTCTCTTTTAGAACAGATCTCTCACTGGCGTGGAATTCACCAAGTCCACTAGATTGACTGACCAGCAAGCCTGAGGGATCCATGCATCTCAACCTCCCCAGTAAGAGATCAAGGATGTGCACCCCCATGCCCGACGTCTTTTGAGTTCTGGTCACTGAACTCAGTTTCTTCTGCTTACAAGGTGAACACTTTACCAACTGAGTCCCTTGCTTATTTTTAACAATGATTTTTTTTTGTGAATTTCATACATGAGTACTGTATTTATATCATTCCCATCTCTCTCTCTCCCACTAGACCCCGCTGTGGTATGTCTCTGCTCATGAACACGCTAAGCCACTTCACAAGGCCTTTATTTCCGGGATCTGATTCCTGCTGAAATATTCCTCCTGCAGGGACCATTGCGGTGGGGATGCACACTTAAGCATGTGGATTTTGGAAAGATGCTTTCAGTCCACAGCTTTTATCCATCCAAAGAACCCTGCTCTGATCTATCTGTGAGGACACACAGTTCAGCTTATAACACACATGTGCACATGTGCATAAGCGCACACACGCTCACGTATGTGTTGATTTTTTTGAGACAGGTTCTCAACATAGCCCTCTCTATGGCTGTCCTATAACTCACTATGTAGGTCTGGCTGCCCTCAAACTCAAAGTTCTACTTGCCTCTGCCTCTTGAGTGCCAGGTAAATATTGACTATGACTCCTGATAAGAACCATGAGCTGTTGCCCCCATTCCCAGCTTCCTGCATCATCAGGGTGACTTCTGGGCTCACAAGGGATGTCACAATGCTTCACCCTGCCAAACATCCTCAGCTTCCATAGGATGGGTGGATAGGGGTATTCAGATCATTTCATATGAAATTTTAATGAGAAGATTCTTCAACATGATCCATTTCTATGCCTTTCTTCATTAAAAAAAAGAAGTGTGGGGGGGGTGGCTGGAAGCCAGAGCCTGACTTTACTCACCATTTCAGTTTATTAGCACTAGCTACTGCAGTAACCGCTTGCTTTATCTCATTTAACCTCAAGATTTTCCTCCAGCCCAGTCAATTGCTTATTTAGCAAATCCCCACTATAGCTTTTACAAAACACTCAAGGAAAATAAATGGTTGACCAAACAAACAAACAAAAAACCCATCAAATCTGGCATGTGAATTTCACAGTTCAGCCCCACCCCTGTTTTATGTCTTATATAGCTTGAAGAAAGTGGCTCAGCTGCCTTGGGTTCCCCTTTGGAAGCACTGTCCTCTCCTTCGTGGTCACTTGAATTTTCTATCCACAGCACGCACGCCCAGTCAAATGAAAACTCTCCTGTTGTGTGGTTTGGGGTGCCCAGACAGGACTTCCTAGCTTTATCGGATAATTTAGATCATTGAGTAGTAAATGCTTTTTAAAGAGAGAGAGAGGAGAGAGAGAGAACTGTTGTGAAATATCTATCTAAAGTTTTTTTTTAAAAAAAGTAACTTCTAAGTGAAATCTATCAACTTTTAATTTGATTTCTTTGCTAGAAAGGAGAGGGAGCAATGGGCAGTGAGTGATGGGCGTCTCCCTGGCGTCTCCCATGGGCTTCTACTCTTAGACAAAAGGCTTAGAAACTGCTCTTGCCTAATGATATCCTTCTGTCAGCAGTGAAGCCAACATCGAGAACAACACACCCCTATCATCGCTCTGAGTGCAACCCAGTGGGCTGGTGGGCTGGGCTGCCCCTCCCGGGCTGCCCCTCCCACCTCTACCCATACCGCCTACCCCTGGCTCCAGAGTTGTCTCTCCAGCTGGAATTTATGTAATAAGAAAGTCCCTGGAACATGAAATGGGACCAGCATTGGTCCCTGAAATCCTCTCTTTCTCTAAGCCTGAAAAGATGGAAACATCTGGCAGCCACACGGGTTGCTCATCTTTGCACTCTTGGCTTGAAAATGGACAGATGAGCCTGGGAACGCAGCGAGTTAGATAAATAGCACAGCTGACCCACTGTGGCCTGGTGGGTTCATGGATCAGAGAGAGACTCACGCAGCCCTAGCTTGCTCTTGTGGCTGCTGTGGGGTCAGACAGGAACATGTGGATGCCATTGTGCTCCCCAAATGCTTCCCGCAGGAAGGAGAACAATTTTCTTGATGCGAATTTCTCTATGAGTGCCAAGCAGCCTTCCTGTTTCACTGCAGAGGTCGCCTTGGCACGGTGCCTGATGGGAGAAACCTTCTGTGGGGACAGCACAGAGCCTTTTATTCCGGTCCACATCAAAACTCCGTTTCCCCCAGGCACGTTCTTCGCCTTCCTCCATTGTTCGTTTCCATCACTGCTTGCTCCCTGTTTCCATGCCGGCCCCTCACACATGAGCCCTGAGAAGCCCAAGCACAGCAAAGAACGGCAAGGCGTGGAAGGATGGAGGCTCCAGGTGCTCCTGCATCTTTCTTGCTCTTGGATGCCATGGGCAGGCTTGTTGGAGGAGAGTCATGATAAAGCTACACTTGCTTATCTTTTGAAGCCTCCTGACTGTAACCTTTTCCTTAGGGGGCTTAGAGCCATCTAAGTCCGACAACTAAAGCTCACACTGACCTCCTAGCTTGTACCCATCTGAGACTGGGAATTATTCTTAGATTTTCTTTTATTTAGTGTATTCATTCATAATTTCAGCCATATCCCTAATGTACTCTGATCCCACTCTGCCACTTCCCGTGATCTTTTCTTATGGCTTCCTTCGTCCCCATGAGTCCCCTCCTATTTTCCTGTCTCTTACGTGGATGTGATTCACTGTATTCAATTAGGGTTGTTGCTTGTTGTAAATTGGTGGTTATTTTCTTGAGCTAGGGCACCTTACCAGCAGATATTACAACTGAGAAACACGACACCCCTTTCTCAGGCAATTACTAACTGCCCATAGTTCTTTCAGCAGGAGTGGGGCCTCATGACCCACCCCATTGTGGATGGAATATTGAGGGGCCCTGTCTTGTGCAGGTATCCAGCACTGCTGCTAGTTCATGGGGCGACAGCCATGCTTGCCAGTATGGATCCACTTCCTTCTGAGAATGTAAAGTTGATTCTTCCCACAGGTGGGCTGAGCCGCTCATCCTAGGCTAGGTCTCTCTCTGCTGCCGGCACTGTTCTCATAAAATTTACTAATTCCTACATATCCAAAGGCAAAACCACAAGGTGTTGGACTTACAGAAAAAGCTGAAGTGCTCTGAGAAAAAGATTTATCTTTTAACTAGCTGGCTTCCCAGAACCCAGACAGGTCAGTAAAAAAATCACCCACAGGGAGTTTTCCTATTTATTAAAAGCATTTAGCTTATTAGAATAAATTGTAAAGCACCCACCAGCAAGGTCAAGAGACCTGGAAAGCCAGTCAGGAAGAGATTGGGATCTGGGATATTGAGTTTCCTATTTTTAACCAAAATTTTACAATAGGAACTAGCTTTTAATGGTAAGATTTCACAACAGAAAAAAAAATCTGCTAAGAAAAGACTTAGCTGTTCAGAGCGATCCAATATGTGGATTACTGGTTTGCAAGATTGGTGGCCTGGCCTCAATGTAAATGACCTTGAGAGAAGAAGTTGAGAGCACCATCTGAAAAGGGGAACTGAAAAGATTCCTAAGCATGAATATAGGGCAAAAAGCAGAGTGCCCAAACTCTGACACTGGTTCAGAGAAAACAAATTCCCCAGCAACCTTCAGAAAGGGTTACTTTACGGTAGAGTAAAATGTGGTCAATCCAGGTGCTACACAATTTTACTTAATTAGACCTCCTCTCCTCTTGGTGCCATCATTGTTGTCTGTTAGAGGTGTTAGGGTGAGGAAGGTAGGAAGGGGAAGTAGAATGTGGCATTTTCACTCCGGCTTCCTGTCCCAACTCATTGCTCTAGCAGACATTGGACCTCCACTCTACGGGGGAGGGGGGCAGGCTACAGAGTGCGGCTCATAGCAAAGAGCTAAGGCAGGTGCAGGTAACTAAGCAAGCTGCATCCAGAGTAGACCCAAAGTCACTTCCCTGTTAGACTCTCTCCTCAAGAAGACTGCCAGTCTCAGCTCTCCAGGACTTTCTCAGGCCCAGTGTATTCTCCGTGTCAAATGGGTGAGAGGCCAAGTAGTCCTTATACACCCCGTCAATCAGCTTGGCGGCGTTGTTTCTGTCAAACCAGCAGTCTACCTGCTCTTGCCCATTATAAATCTTCCTTTGTTTCCAGATCACTGGCACTCGGCGCCCCTTCACGTTTAGGATAGCCTCAGGCACCCCTTCTGCCCGAAATGGCTGATAACTGAGATTCTTGCCAGGCACTGCAGGAGCTTCTATGAGTTTGGCATCCTGGTTCAAGAACTGACCTGAGAGAGAGGAAAAAACAGATTTAAGCTGAATTCAGACAGTAGCTGCCACCTAGTGTTGGTATCAGGGGCAGGAGGGTTTCTCATGGAGCATTGTCCTAGGCTAGCCCCCCTGGAGGCACTCATTTATTGCCCAGGCTGTAACGAAGCCTGTGCACCAAACTATGTGGGGAGGAGAGAGTGAGATTCTCCTCATCACGGTCTGCCCCTTCTGGAAACTGCCCAGTTGCTAAGGCTGAGCCAACAAATGGAGTTAGCGCAATCTCGGCTAAATTGGGAGAACAGCATGGTAGCTGGTACGTAGGACATGGGGCCATGTCTTTCCTCTCCTTTCCCTGATAACAGATCCCCCTCACACCATCCCCTCACTGCAACGTACTGGGGTAGAGTAGTGGAAGCAGTCAGCTCAGTTCAGCCTTGACATTCAGCCTCAGAATTTTCCAGGTCAAGCGAGGGCATTGCTCCAGCCAAGGAAATGTGGATCTGCATCTATGAGACAGTGCTTATGCTTGGCAGCCAAACACAATGAAATACACCAAGCTCAAGTGCCAGGAAATCCTGCCTTCTAAACGGAGCTCTGAAAATGACTCAGTCTTTAGTTTTGGGCAGAGGGCCCATGTGAGATTGCACGTTGAAGAAGGCCAGCCAGCATGGCCTGCCCACCGCTCACAGCAACACAGATGACTCCTGGGAAAGGCATCCACCTCTCGTGCTCAGGGCTGGACTTCCCTGGATCTGCTTCTTCTTGCAGAATGGCAAGAAACCAGCTCTTTGGATGACTGCTCCCATCTCTTTGAGTTCTCGGAAGTCCAGTGAGAACTGGTGTATAAGACCCACCCATGAAACAAGAAATACACATTTCAGGGCTGGGGAGATGGCTCAGTCAGCAACGTTCTGGCTTCACAAGAATGAGGACCTTAGTTTGGTCTCTGGAGTGCATCATAAAGGCAGGCATGGTGGCATCTGTTTGTAAATTCCAGAGATGGCTGGGTGTGGGGCAGAGATAAGAGAATCCCTGGAATAGCATGAGCCAACTAGTCTATAGCTACATGGAAGTTGTAGGCTGGTGAGAGTCCCTGCCTCAAACAAAAAGTGGAAGGCATCTGAGGAACAATAACCAGATTTGTCCTCTGACCCTCATATGCACATGTAGCCCACACATACATGAACACATACATACCAAAAAAGTAACCTAATTTTCCCATGATATATGAAGTCAGGTTTTCTGCATGTGAAGTTCTGGCATCTTTGTCAATGCAGATTTAATATACATGGGGAACATACACTGGTACTGAACGTGTGGACTTCCTTCCTGTCATTATCCCATAAACAATGCAGTCCAGCAACTACTTGCATCAGACTAACAGTGCTTTGGGTATGGTAAGTAATCCAGAAGTTATTTAAAACTGAAAGAGGGGTGTGAGTAGGTTTGACACAAATGCTACATGTTTTATACAAGGGACTTTCAAGCATCCTTAGAGTTTAGTCGCTTGAGAGATCCTGGATCCAGCATCTTCAGAAGATGCTGAAGGATAACTTACCACAGAAGGACCACACTCCTGCTGTAATTTTCTGTCAAACTCATTATATTGGCCACATCAATGCCCTTCCAGGAAACCCAGTTCTATCCTTGGATTACAGACTGAGATATGCAGCCACCTACCTAACAGGCCATGGCAACTGTTGGAAAGTCCTTTGCTATTGGCAATATAGAAGCCCAGGTGGTTTCGCTGGAAGGGTGCTGGCTTTTTGTAGAGGTGAATGAGGATGACGAAGGCAATGGTACCCTGGATGGTGACAGTGACATTGGCATTGGCAGACACCGACACCTCCAGTCCCCGACTCCCTACCACCACACTCTGGTTGCAGGGGAGGACCAGCCTGTCTCCGCCATCCAGGATGACCCTGTTCGGTGTGATCTCAAGGTAAGATCTCTCTGGCCGGTTGATGAGGATGGTGATGGTCTGGAAGTATGTGCGCTGTTTCTTGTGACCATTTGGAGGCGCTGGGGCCCCAATAAGCTCTCCATTCACAGTCACACCTCAAAGGCCAAGAAGAACACAGTGGTTAGAAAAGCCATGCCCATTTCCTGGCTAAAGGCGTCTGTTATGGTTTGTGTTTGAACTGCCTCTCCAGAGGCACATGCCAAGGGCTAATCTCTCAAATCATGGTTCTATTTTAGGAGGTCATGGAAATTAGGAGGTAGGGGTCACTTGGAGGGAAGAGGGTACTTGGGAGATGAATTGCTTGGGAGTATCTTGCGCCACCCTATTGTTTCTCTGACTCTCTACTTACTGTCAGCCATGATGTGAGCCCCCTCTGTCTCATTCTTTTACTACTATGATTCTTTGCCTCACCATGGGCCCAGAATTGATGGAACTAAGTTATGAACTCTGAAACCAGGACCCAAAATAAATCCTTCTCCCTTAAGTTTTTGATGTTACACATTTTGTTATTGATACAGAAAGCCATTGGCAGTATCTAATGAATGTCTTTCTACCTTTCTTATCTTTCTATTTATCACCAAGACTATTGTCTGGACTATACTTGTGGGCCGCTTAGTGGTTGCTGACTGAGTAAGTGAATGCAGAAAAGCCATGAATGCGTTTCCTTCCATGCTTAAATATAGGAATATAGGAAGGGAGGTGTAGGTTTGGGTCAAACTGTCATAGAAAGTGATTAATATCTTCATGCATTTTCATTCTTGTGACATTCTAGTGTCTGCTGGTGTCGTTCTGATGGACGCTGTGTCTACAAGCTGTCAATAATCATAATTTAGATCCTTTGATGTCACTGAGAAGGATTCAAAGTTCAGATGCCTTTCCAGCCTCCATGAGACCTGGGAGCTGGATCCCAGCATTCAGCGCGGTGCCACTGCACTGTATACAGATGCAGTTGCAATTGGGGTATTTGGAAATGAGCTTGATGCATGTCGTATGCTTTGATTTCAGGAAAAGAAACTTTCGCTAATAAAAGGCTGGTACATAATTCTCTCTCTTTTTTTGCTTTTAGATAATTTTCAATAAATCTTGGAAACTCCTTAGCTATCCAATGACAAACATCTCTTTGATGCAGCAAAGTTGTGAGAAATTCCAGCCTGAGTAGAAACCCTAATCTTGGGCCTCAAGGTCTAAAACCTGAAAACTAACTTCATGCCTTAGACACCATTGTGAATACAAAAACCAGAAAAGAGGTCCTTTTGCTGCTGTGGCAAATGTCTGAGTGAAATCAGAATGGTTTCTAAGGAATAAGAGTGGTTTATTTTGGTTCATGGCTTCAGAGGGATTTCAGTTCTTTATGGTACAAAAGGCATGGTGAGGCAGTGCTCTTCATGGTAGTAGGACTGTGTGGCAGAGAATCTAAATGGGGATTGGGACCAGGAAGCAGACAGCATAACAGCAAGGAGCCATGTAAAACATACGTGTCCCTTCCCAGGGACACAATAGCAATAGTGACTTACTTCCTCCAAATAAGCCCCATTTCCTGAGTTCTATAGCTTCCCCCAAACAGTGCCATCATTTGAAAACAAAGCATTCAAAACATAAAGGATGTTACACAATCAAATCTTATTAAGCTCTTTAGAAGGAGTGTCTCCAGGGAGGGATATGGTTAGATCAATGACTCAATGCCAGCTGCCTTTCTAGAAAAAAGAGATTTAACTTTGAGGCTAGAAAGAGCTATGTGATAGAGAGCCTTGTCAAGCAGACACAACCTGGAATCACCTGGGAAGAGACTTTCCAGGACAGATCGTCTACATTGGGTTGTTCCGGGGGGGCATGTCTGCAGGATGTTGTCTTAAATTGATCGATGTAGGAAGACCCAGTCTACTGTGGGCAGCACCATTCCCTAGGCAGAGGGTCCTGAACTGTGTAAGAGCAGAGACATTTCTTTCTGTTCTTGACTATGGATGTGCTATGGCTAGCTTCTTTAAGTTCCTGCCTCTTTTAATTCCTCACAGTAATGAAGTATAACCTGGGACTATGAGATAAAACAAGCCCTTTCTCCCCAGGTTACTTTGTTCAGGGTGTTTCAGCACAGCAACTGAAATGAAGTGAGGACAGCCTGCAAGAAAACCATCTGATAAAGGAGCTCGGGGAAGCAAACTTCATATAATTACATCACAAAATGCCACCTGTGGGTTATAAACTGACTTGCCAAGACACTTACTGCTGAGTACCTAGCAATACTAGAAGGCGTGTGCCAAAGCCAGTCCTCAGTGTGCTGTGCTGTATTGCTGGCCACATGGCTGTCCCCAAGTAATAACACCTGTGCTGTATTGCTGGCCACATGGCTGTCCCCAAGCCACGTCACCCTCAGTGTGCTCAGAAAGCATTTTCTATGCTCATTTCTTTTACTTTGTCTCTCAAGAGGCCTAAGGTAGCCAAATATTTGTTCACATATATTCATGAGCTGTGTATTTACTGTTTGGGCTTTCAACAGAAGTCTCCAGGGACTATGACCTCCCTACCACCACAGCTTCTGAGTGGACAGACATAACGGAGGACAGACATAATGGCAGTAAGATGTGATAAATTACTATAGCACTTGAGTGTTCCTACCCATGATTCAATCAAATCTACTATGTAATAGCCCATGAGACAGAATATTACAACCTCCATTTCACATGATGGCCACTGCAGCCGCTAAGGTGAGGGCCCAAGGCCACACTGGGGTATAAAGTAAGGGTTTGCTTCTGTGTCCGGAAACTTTGTACAGTGCCCTTACCAATCGGTACATGCTGAGCATCCAGGATGTCTTTCTTCTATAACTGCCCATTCACCTTCAGCACAGAGAATGAAATGCCCCATCCCAGGGCTTTGCCTAGGTACCACAAGGGAAGGTAGTCCTTACCAGAGTCCAGGTGATCAGAGACCAACCGTAGGATGTCCCCAGGCTCTCCATCAATGTTAAAGCAGACAGTGAGTTTGCTTAAGGGGAAATCCACAACAAAATGGGGATCACCATCCACTACCGGGAGCAAGAGAAAAAAAGAAAAGAAAAAAAATGTGTTTTAGATAAATACTACTTTATGTAATCAGATAAATCGTTTCTTTAATCATAATCAGAAGGCTGAAAGAATAGTATTCTCAGGGCTAAATAAGGAAAATATACAGAAGTGTAATAATGGCCCCAAAGTTATGCAGCTTGTACATGGTGAGGGTAGAGTGACTCCTGGTCTCCTGAATTCAGATGAAATAGTGTTTCCATCATATCTGAGACTGCTAAGCCTTGAGAGGTAAGATGATAAGAAATGAGAAAGGAGATGTTTCACACATTTTCAACTGCTGCTGAGTCTGACTTCCCACGGGTATATGCATATCATTTCCTTTGTCCCTTAACTGCCTCAGTGAGGAATGACGCACCAGAGCTGAAGAGATGGCTCGGTGGCTCAGGGCAGTGGCTGGCTTGCAGAGGATTGATCCAGGCCAGTTCCCAGCACCCACATGGAGGTTCACAGCCATCGACAACTCCTGTTCCAGGGAACCAGACATCCTACCCTGGTCTCTGTGGGCACAGCATGCAAGTAGTACACAGACATACAGGCAGAACGCTCAAACTCATAAAATAAGAATAAATACATCTTAAAAGAATGAAAGAGTGGAGATCCTTTCTCGTCTATGCCAAGAGTGTCATGGGAAATAATCCTTCACTAAGGAAGTCTGGAATATCCAGTTCTCACCCGGAGGATAGGTAGGAGTCAGCCCAACACAAAGTTTAAGCTTACTTAAATTATTATGGAGTTTTTGAGTGTGTATACCCAAATTTTCCTGTTTCTGTGCCCATGGCACTGGACATCACAGGTATAGTGTGGCCACATCTAGATTTTGACATAGCTGCTAGGATTCACACTCGGCTCCTTAGACTTGTGCAGTAAGTGCTCTTACCAACTAAGCCAACTCCCCAACCTCATTATGGACTTTTCTTCCCTTTTAGTAACCCACCTGTTAGTTCTAGACTGTGAATCTGTAAATTTTGTAGACTGCACATCATGTCATAATGTCAACAGGTTAGACACTCCCTCTACACAGTCTCATTAACAATATAGTATGGGCTGCTTATAACACTTGGCACTCACAGTGGAACCCAAGGCAGTGCCAGGATGAGTGTGAAAATCACTAGAAGGCCATGCGGTACCATCAGTGATGAAGGCAAAAGTCTCTCTTTTTGGTCACACTGATGGTATAAGCCTCAGCCCTCCAGTTTCCATCTCTGCTAGAAATACGCAGTGTTACCTCTTCCTCAGCATACCCTCCTGAGAGTCAAAACCCATAGTCTTCTCTTATTTCGTAGGAAATTCAGTTTCTCTCTGACTTATACATAAGACCATGTGATTGGGAATACCTCTCTGCTCGGTGTGAATATGTGGACATGCAGCGGGCGGGTGTGGGTTGGAACTGTGTGTCTGGAGGAGTTCAGTCTTTTCAAGCTACAAGGAAATTCACGTCTTCCCTGTGACTGCTGAACCCCCTTTTCTCCAGGACTGCCTCTTAGGAAAGATAGAGAATCTCATACATATCTCTCACTGTGACGAGCCTCAAGCCCCACGTGAATGGAACATAAAGAAATACAAGGTGAGGACGGAGCTCAGCTGGTACAGGCCATTGCCTCCCAAGTCTAGGGGCCTGAGTTCAATCCCTAGAAAGCATGTAAAAAGCCAGGTGTGGTAGCCTGTGCTTTTTAATCTGGATGACAGTGAGAGAGGTGGATCCCTGTAAGCTGGACATCAGCTACTCTCACTACCTGAAGTCCTGAATCAGGGGAGATCCTGTCTCATATGAAAGGTGGAAGGTACCTGAGAAATGAGTCTGGAGGCTTTCCTCTGAGAGCCACACACATGTGCACACACACACACACACACACACACACACACACACACACACA
>LOJH01008808.1:0-14877 GCA_001685095.1 Ellobius talpinus
GGAGCTGCTTCTGCTCCTTCAGCCAATAGACTTTAAGACACCAGCCCACTTGGGAATGGTCTTGTTTGCTTTAAAAAACAGCAGCACCAGTTTGCTCACTCTCTTGCTTCCGGCTCCACTTCAGGCTACTAGACTCCTTTCCTGATCACGCAGAGGGCTGTTTCTGGGATGGTGATCTGTAAGTTTTTCCCCTTTAAATAAATAACCATTCTATTAATCATAATTCCAAACTGGTGTGGGATTGTTTGTGTCTTATGCCTTCAGTTGTCATATCATAAAAATTCAAACTCAAGGGAGCTGGAGAGATAGCTCAGTGTTTATGCTCATAGACTAGCCTTGAATAGAACTCAAGCTACAATGTCTCTGGCTTCTTTGGGCACCAGCGATGATGTGCACACACTCACACAGACACATACATATATAATTAAAGTAAAAAAAATCTTAAAATTTAATTAAAAATTAAATTTTGTCTTTTAATTCTGTCTCTTGATAGCTTTCCCAAAACTATGACTTTAAGCTATCATAGGACCAATTTCTCCCATCCCCACAATGCTACAAAGCACTGATAAGAAATCAACACAATTAAGGAAAAACACAGTGATTGTATGTGTGTATAAACAGAACTATTCTAGAATCCAAAGATAACTTCAGCAAAAAATGCAAAAGAGCAGCATTGACATTCAGAAAATGTTATTTCCTTTCTTTATGTCTGATTGTTATTCTATCTGTGTCACTCTATATTATTCAAGAATTTCTTTTAAATATCAAGTATTTGACAGCATCTGTTGTATAGTGCCACTCAACAAACATTAGTCAGTATTAAATTATTGCTTTTACATGTTCACATCTTTTCTAATTCTGTTTCCTACAAAGTTCTTTGTTCTTAAGTAGAAAACATATTTATTTCTCCCATCTAATATATACTGAGAGCATTTTTATGGATGGACTAGCTTTGGTAGGGTCCTCAGGAGTCAGATTAAAATGAAGGAAAACAAATAGCACTGTACAACATGAAAAAGCTGGATGAAAGGAACATAGACTATACTTGACTATTTTGATAGAATTCAAAATAATTTTGTATATTGTTATGCAGTCTATAATGAATTATTATATTGTTATTTTTAGCTTCACTATGTGGCCTTTTGACTGATCCATTATATTAATAGTACATACTGATGTTCAGCCAATTTAACAATAATTGAATGCAATATGATGCATGAAATCTACTGTATGATTACTCTCAAGATGAAAACTTATTTTGTGAATGATATGAAGTGCTTTTAAATGAGAACTTCAGATCTTACCTTGAGATAAAGTTACAGTGATGTTTCAATACAAGTGGCTAGTTGAATTTTCAAATACATTTTGAGGGCAATGGAATAAATATTCATTTGTGCTGCCTTTCAGTGATGCAAAGATAGCAGATTGGTGCTTTCTTTGAAAATAAATGCTATTTGGTACCATTCTTCAGCATTTGCTTAAAGCAAAGTGTGTCATAATAATTACTGTTGCCTTCTAACATCAGTACTATGAAATGTTCTTTCAAAATATCTCGTGTCTCTGCCTAAGTCATCTGGTCATCAATGCGTTATCAATTCAATTGTGGAAGCAGACATATTTTCCACTGCTGATCCTTCTACATACTTTAGTAGTTTAACATATGCAAACCTTACAGAAGTGTTTCCTTGAAGGTGAGTGAGGAACTCTTTGTGTCTAAGTATTATGATTTTAGTGTTCTAGAGATATTTTTTCTGTAACCCCACAGAATTCTTTATAGAATCTATTCCTATATTTTGCTTCATGTTCATTGCTCTAGACATTTTAAGTTTAGTTATAAACGCATTATTTTCTCTACATTCAAATATTAACAAAAGGAGACACCCCTCACAGTTTTTTTGTTTTCTTATTTGGAATAATTCAAGGTCTTCTTTATGAGCAGTGTTCTCAAGAGTCACTGTGTGCTTGGAATCCTGCCTCCTTAACTGATGCCATTTTTGTTCTGTACCCATTGTTAAAGCCATCAGTGTAATTTAGAGTCTACTGTTTAGTGTTGCACTGATGTGACAAAATGCTTAAGATAAACAACTTAAAGGAGCAAAGTGTCATTTTAGTGACAGTTTCAGTTTTCACTAGGCTGTTTCTGGGACAGTGGTGAGGCACAGTGTCATGATGGTAGTGCACAGTCATGAGACCAGGAAACATGAAAGGACACGGTATTCCAACATCCCCTTCTAAGACCATGCCTCGACAAGATTTAACTAGACATTTTAAGTTTAGTTATAAACACATTATTTTCTCTACATTCAAATATTAACAAAAGGAGACACCCCTCACAGTTTTTTTTGTTTTCTTATTTGGAATAATTCAAGGTCTTCTTGTCCCATGAAGATAGTCCCACTTTCCAATTGGTCACAGGTTGGTGATCACACATTTAGCACATGGGCCTTTGGAGTATGCTTAAAATATAAACCATATTTCTTCCTGGTTTCCAAAGACTTACGTCCATCTCACAGTTCAACATGCATTTAGTTTCTCACAAAGTGTTTCCAAAGTCAACTGTCCCAATACTGATCAAAAGTTCAAGTCCAAGGTCTTCTCTAAAGTTTAAAGAAAACTCATCCACAGGTCATTGAACAACAGAAATGAGAATGAAATGATTTAAAGGTGCAGTGCCATGAGCATAAATTTCACTTTCCAAATGTCAGAAATAGGAGAATAGTAAGGGAGGTTTAGACCAAATGACAGGAATAGGAGAATAGTAAGGGAGGCTTAGACCAAATGTCGGGAATAGGAGAATAGTAAGGGAGGCTTAGACCAAATGTAGGGAATAGGAGAATAGTAAGGGAGGCTTAGACCAAATGTTGGGAATAGGAGAATAGTAAGGGAGGCTTAGACCAAACCACAACAAAACCTAGACACTATAGATAGCTCCATGTTTAACATCTGAGCTATATGGTGGTGTGATGTTAGTTCCAAACAGCTTGCCACACTTTGTCTCTGAGACATGGCTGACATTAACCTGCATGACCACTCTCTAGGTCAGGTTCTACTGTCAGTAGCTTTCAAAGTAAAGGAAGAAAGGTTTATTTTGGCCTTAAGTACATAGATCTCTTGGGGACATTTAAAACCTAACCTATCACATTTGTTTTCTTTGATTTTATATCCCCATGCAATGTCAGGTAGAGAGTTATTTATATCATGGCACATTCATGAAAGCAATTGTATGGATGGATCCTTTGTGCCCTAAAACTAAAGACAAAACTATTTATCACAGTTCTCTGTCATTGAAATTGAATTTTCAGTGCAGTGGCTTGGAGATGTGGGACCTTTAAGAGGTAGTGAGGCCACGAGGGCTCAACACTTATGCATAGACTCATACAATTATCTCAGAAGTGGTTGATGTTGACATGCTGTGTCCCTTGGTTCAGTCCTCAATCTTTCATTCACATGCCTTCTTATGATGATTATGTGATGCCCATGGCCCTTCTATAATGCAGCAAGAAGGTTCCCAATAGATGTAACTTCTATTGGGCTTTACAACCTCCATTACTTTGAAAGATATATTTTACTTATAAACCACTTAGCCTGTGGTATTCTGTTTAGCAGTAGAATATATTCAGACATGCAGGATACCTTCACCTGGCTTCAGTTCCTTCTACCACTTCCATGCCTGCCTTTCTGTACCATCATTCTTTGCTATGTCTCCACTAGATCTTTTCCAGTTGCTAGAATATCTTAATCATAATCTTGCTTGGGACACATCTTTCTACTCCATCTGTATTGTTTTTTTTATTAGCTAGAACTCTTCAGACAAATAGTACCAATAGTGTATGTGTATGAGCAAGCATGCAGGAAGATGATTGTTATAAAAAGATCTGACTTATGTGATTATAGTCACAGAGAAGTCTCATGCTCTACAGTAACAAGCTGGAGGTATGTATGGGTGATATGCCAGTGCAAAATGAAATGGATCAAGTAGATCTGCTGATGGCGTAATGGTCAGTATAAATGTAAGTTCAAACAAATAAGGAAACTTATTCAACTAGAAAACACTCATTCAGAGATGCCTCCTTACTTGACTGTTTTAGTCACTGGACCAGGGTCATCACAGTAGGGAGGCCAATAGGCTTTAGTTAGTCCACAGTTCAAGTGTTCATCTTATACAGACTACAGAAACACCCGTATATAATTCTGAAACAAAAAAAAACATGGTCCACTGATGTGGGCATAGGGAACTATCATTCTTTCCTACATTATGTTGCATTATGAATGCACCCTTGCTCCAGATATTTTACCCAACCCCCAAGTTCTGAGCATGTGCCCACCTGCTTATCCCTATGTAAGATTCTATACCCAACTCTGTTTGTCTTGTTCCTTCTTGCCCTTGTAATTCCTAAACCCAGGAGTTATGCTTTGGCACTTAGAAGGTGTTCAATAAACGTTCATTGGATGCATGAGCTGTTCCATTAACCTTTCACTTGAATTCTTACTAACATTAAACAATATAATTATTTTGGCTTGATTGCTTGCGTAAAGCTAACATTTACTCTTGGCCAATTACCATTGGATATATATGTAACAATATTCAACATTCTGGTTTGATTAACTTTCTTCTGGGATTTATACAATAAACCTGCTCAGTTCAGGGTTTGAATAGTGTATGCTGATTAAAGCTGTGGCTACCTTGTTAGAATTCTCTTTGTTGCACTCCATCAGGGAAAAGGATGTTCAATTTAGCTGTTTCAAATTAGAAAGTAGCATATGAAAGGAAAAGATGTTTCTGAATAAAACTGTCTCAGATTAGGAAGCCAGTGCTGGCTGTCTTTGTCCTTAGTTACTGCCTTACACACAGAGTGTTAGAAAGCCCACCCGAGACAAACATGGTTCAGAACTGCTAGGTAGGTGAATTGTGATATGGTATAAAAAATGATTTGAGTCACATGATGCTCATTTTGTGTATGAGGTAACTGTCTTTACAAAGATTTTAATAGAGCATAGATGAGTTAACATATCAAGTTGCTGTAAAATTAAACTATATTTCTTGGTCCTTCAATCCCTGGTCACATGTCCTCACCTCCCCCCTTTTAAGGGCTTCTGCTATGCTAAGTATATGCTCTGTGTTTTACATACACAATTTTATTTTTTCGTCCTCATTTTCTTCTTGTTGCTGTGATAAGCATGATGACCCAAACCACCTTTGTGGAAGAAAGAGCTTGTTAGCTTATAGGTTAGAGCCCACCATCAAGGGAAGCCAAAGCAGGAACCCTGCAGAGGAACTGTGCTTCCTGGTAGCTTAGCTTATTTTTCTGTACAACCCAGGACCCTACCAATACATGCATGGGGTAGCACCACCCACAGGGGGCTGGGTCTTGCTACATCAATCGTTAATCAAGAAAATGCCCCACAGGCTAATCTGATGTAAGTAATTCTTTAACTAAGTTTTCCTTTTTCCACCCTGGTTAGTGTCAAGTTGATAAAAATAACCAGCTCACCTTTTTTTTTTATAAGTCATCGCTTTGCTCAGCTGAGGAGAGAAATCTAGTCCCATAAAATAGCAACATTTTCCGAAGCTATACAGCTATGATGTTTCAATTTCTATACTGGGTTCTGGGTTTATCTGTTATGAAAATCCACTAGGCATAAAACTGTACAATTTTAACAAACCCAGAATTTATCCTGTGTCTATTAGAAAGGTAATTTGTTTCTCCATCTTATCTATGGAATAAGCATGCTATTCTTATGGTGTTTGGATTTGCACACAGAGTGTGGCACATTTAAGGGTGTGTGGCCAGGACAACTAAACAGCAAAGATTCTTGATTTAGTTGCTCTGGGCTCCTTTCTGTCACCTCTACCCACAGATGGCCATGGATACCAGGATGGAGCTGGAACTCAGTGTGGCTGCTTCTGAAGAGGTCTTTCCTGGTATACTTATACTTAGTAATTTGTGGATTGCTGGAGGGTTGATGATCAGATGGCTTGCTTGTCTTTTCTTCATCTTTGAAAGTAAGAACTGGCTGGCAACATGCAAATATAAAGTGCAGAGGTAAAATTTGCTTTGTGTATTGATACCAGTCTGTATCAGTTATTTTGTTGTTGTTATAGTGATAAGAAACTAAACTTGACAAAAGCTAAACAACAACAAGGAAACAACAACAATATCTAAATGAAGAAGGATTTATTGTGGCTCATGGTTGAAAGGTCACAGTCCATCATGGAAAGGCAGGGCAGGGGCATGCAGCTGGGACACTTCACATTTAGGGAAACCAGCAACAGAGAGCAGGGTGTATGATGTGCCTCTCCCCTCTTTATTCAGTATATATCCCAGCCCATACACTGGTGGGTATCACCCACCTTCATGGTTATCTCCCTCCTCAGTTACACCTCTCTCGAATTGCTCCCAGAGACACACCCAGAGGCATATATAAAAGGCAAGTCCACATCTAGTGTAGGCAATGATCTGAACCATCACAACATCTCAGCCACTATTCACTGCCTTTTATAAAGTGAGGTAATGCACTCATTATTACATCTCAGTTTTAATACAGATGGTGTCTTTCTACCAGTATTCTAGAGATTTCCCTTCCTTTCCCGTCCCCAATTCAATTCCATCCTATTGTATCAGCAGCGCTTTCCCCTTCATTGCTACTTCTGCATTCTTTCTCTTCCACGGTTGACAGTATTCCCTTCAATTCTACAATAAAAACAGCAACATATATTCAGATTTCTGATTTGCTTTTAAATTCCATGCTTTCTTTTTCCATTAATGTAAAAACCTTAGAATATATGGTCATCTTAATCATTACCCTATTGGTTGGTAAGTAATATAATTTACTTTTTAAAAAGAATTCTAATAATATTTTAAACATATTTAAAATATATTTAAATATTTTTTCTAAATGTTGATTGAAATGTTTGCATAATTATATAATTTAATTCAATGGAAGAAGTTTATTTCACTACTTAAAACAGATATTCTAGGTACTCACAGGAACACTTACATGCTATCTTGTTATATCTTACCTCTATAAAATTAATTTTTTATTTGGACATAGTAGGGCCATTTTTAATATTGTAAATAATTAGTCTATTTATAAATTAGTCTGGTTTATAATGCAAGATTAAGTTGATCTTTATGATAAATTTAACTGTAGTAGAAAGATATTCTTAATGAAAATGTTGATAAAGTGTTTTCCAGACATGATAGGGCTGTTGCATGTATCAACTCTCAGACACTGTGGGTGCATGAACTAGACTTGTATCAGATTAAGTTAGCTTGTAGTTCAGCATGAATGGGCATCAAGTCTCTGAAATTCTTCCCTAAAGCTAAGGGGTTACTTAGCAGTTAATGACTATTTGCAGGGAAGAGTTAATTTTCTTCAGGGATGCTGCCCCTGGTAGGTTGCCAATAATCTATGGAAGTTTCTACATCCACCCAAATACTGGAAGCACTAAATGGGTTCAGTGGGTTAAGGGGAAAAAAAGAGCACATGAAACTGGGGTGGGGGGAGTAAAGTGTAAGAGAATTTAGAGTTTGAGGGAAAGTAGATTGGATAAAATCATATATACATATATATATTCTAGTGATAAAAAGAAATGAAAATAATTTAAATATAATAGTGCCCTAGTGATTTTTCTCTTCACATGTTCTTAGAATCCATATACATACAAGACACAAACATATATCCATATTCCCATGTATACCCTCCTACTTTAAGCAATATCAAGTTTCTTAGTAGGTTAACCAGTGGGATAAAAAACAAAGCCCTCTATTTAAGATTTAAGAGGATCCTCAGCACTTGGTTCTGAGGGGTGGAAACTGACACTTTAAGAAACAATGCAGGACAGTGCAGCAAAACATTAGATTGCTTTAGCTCCAAGAAGCAATGAAATATGTATTTAAACATTACTTTTTTAAAGATTTTTTTTGTCTCTGTCTCCTGCAAATTTTTACCCTTCATTTGTGAATGTTTCCATAATATATCCAGTAAATAAGTTTTCTGGAAGTATCACTACTTTCAGCAGATGTAGTTTTAATTTTATTGCTGTATATTTACATTAGAGCTTACCATGTTTGCCCGAATCTTGTCAGGTCAACCTTTTTGTTTAGCTTCACGATTTCTGTTTTAAGCACTGCTAAAGTCTGTCACTGACCAAAGTGAACTATTGTCCTTATTTTTATGATTATTGTGATGTTGAGAATGTGACAAAATATGCCTGTGTATAAATTAGATGATGAAGGTACAAGTTCTAGCTGTATTTATAGGAATGTGTACCTTTTATTCTTAAGCCTCCTGGATGAGGAAATGTAAACCAATATTCCATTTTAATGCTACATTGTTATTTTTGAAACTACCATATTTGTTTCCAATTATTCAATTTTGTTCATAAGTAAATGGACCTCTCTCAGTTATCCAACACTGAAATTAAATTCAACTCTAATATTGCTTTATGGAGAAAGCCTAATAACTTCTGAGTATTTAATTAACTCAGTTTTATAAGGGCCAACAATCAGATATATATCCAGGTCATCTAATGCATACAATAGTCAGGTGGTTGCTAGGCAACAGATACCAGGTTCAGCTGATGTGTGTTTCTAGGCAAAGCTTATGGTGTGAAAAGAAGAACAAATTACATGATACCTGCATTTTTGTTATTATACGTTTGGAAAATAAAGTTGTATTTAGAAGAAATCTTGACATTCATTATTCACAGCATCTTGCTTCCAGATGTCAGAATGATACCACTCCATAGTCAAGTGACAAGAGAATAGTAAATTAAAATGACAGATGACATTTCTTTTCTTATGTGATCTTAGATATGGACCTTTCTCATAATTATGTTTTTGTATCTTGTCTGCAGTTAATTAGTTTTCCTAAATTCACTGTGATTGAAATAAAGCCACAAAATTAATTAAAATATAATTAATTTAAAATACACACATTTCCATGCTGCTGAAAACTAGGAATTAAAATGACATATATGACATGATCTAGGCACAACACCAAAACATGCCATCAGTGATAAAGATGAGAAAGTGATTCTTGGAAATCTAGGATGAAACTTTTTTATTGTGATGTCTTTAAGTGTTACTGACACACATAGTCAGAGTAGTTTCTATAGTCACGGGTATAACACGGAGCTGTTGCCATAAAAAGAAATATTATTCCAACCACGCTTTCCAGTATGCTTACTGGATCCAGCATGATGTCCATTCCATGGCTATAAATTTAGATCATGCAGTATTTTTGTCTTTGATTTTAACAATTCTTAATCATTGACATACAGGGAGTAGGTGAGAATGTGTGGAGCAAAGGTCATGCAGAATAGATGAATCCAAGAAGAGACAATCCAAGCCATTCAATTTTGGGAAACAAAAATGTCACTTGGATGTAAGTTTTAAAAAATGTTTTTAAGGCAAACTTGAGAGATATGATTTTTATCCCCAAATGAAGATTGTGACAAAAGTCATTAAAATATGCTTTTTATTAGCTTAGTTTTAATAAAAGCATTTAAATAAAATTTTAACAAGCTAAAATAATGTGTATAATATAGTTTTGTAATCCGATATAATATTTCACAAATTAAGCAAAATTTCAGTGAATATTTTATATGTAGGATTGGAAAACAAACGTCAGTGGGAATTTGGTCAGCTTTCTATCTGAAAGTATGAGTTCATGGCACTCTGATCTCCACTAGAAAGTATAACCCAGAGACTTCCATTCAAGTATGCCTGGAAGGTGAGACAGGTATGGATCAATAGTGACAATGGCTTAAAAGACAACTGAAAATAATACCGAACTCAAGCCGCACCTCCTGTTTGCATGTGTTTGAATTTTGGATTCAGCTCACAAGTCAGACATCAGCAGTGGGCTTGAAAATTAAGTCTAGGATATATTGTTTAGGAATAAGTCATTGTTAAGAAAGAATATGCCTATGATGGTAATAACTGATTCTGAAAATCATATGAAAGTAAAAATAAATTATAAAGCAACTTAAAATTTTTCTTAAATTTGTTTAAAACAAGTTTTCATAATATGTGACCATGTTCAAGAGCAAGTTAACACGTTTGAAATAAAGGAAATACTGAACATTGTTGACAGATTTTAGAACCATTTTATATATTATGAAATAAGCAGATAGATAAAGTTGTTGAACAATGAGACTAGTTTAATCTGAAAGGGATGCCCTTAAAGTTGCCACTCTCAAAACTATTGTGTCCAGTTACAATTTCCTTTTGGACAGTGAGAAAGAGAGGGAAATCTGGGTGCAAAATCATTTCATTTATAAGACAAAAGAGTAACTTCAAAGGGATACACTAAGTGCTTGAATAATGACTTCTAGGGTGGTTTGGGGAATTAGCCAAATTAGAATACCTTTTAAATTACCTTTAGAGGTCTTCCACACTAAGGGATGTAAACTCAGTGGGTGCAGGTATGCAATGGAGAATCTCACTCTTAACTAATTTTGTGTTAATTGGAATTGTTTGCATTTAAATAATGAGAACTTTATTAGTATTTGGAGTATTTCTCACCTTATAATTTCCTTTGAGTGGTTTGAGCACTGATTACCTTATTTCTCTATTCATTTCTTCAGTGGAACATCCAATATATACTACACATTAGAAATGATGATGATAGACTCAGGCATCTTGAGGTGACATGGAGGAAAACAGTGGAGTGGTGCCTGGAAAATTGAATCTTGATTATTAACTCCAGGTATTTTATGCTTTGATGGAACTATAATTTGATCTTGAGCCAGACATTTGCTCTCTGTGTGGACACACTTTGATAGAGGTTGACAGTATTCTATATTGACTAATAATTCAATTCAATAGCACAGTTTTAAGTCCCAGTTTTCAAATCTGACTTGGAATATTTCAGTGTACATCCTAACATTACTGAGAATGGTCCAAACAGATAGTTTGCGCAAGTATAAGTGAGTAAACTAAGAAAAATGACTCAGGAGAAATAAATTGAAAGCAAAATCATGTTTTGGTAAAATTTCCTTATATTATGCCATGTTATAGTTATATTAGAGGATGAATAGAAAGATAATTAGAAGTTCTATTCTAGAGAAGCCTCTGCTTGAGATCAAGGCAAGAAATTCAAGAAACTTCTTTATATAGCAGGAAACTGTACCTAGGAGTTGGGGAAGACAAAGAATAGAGAAGAAGAAGGGACTATGCTTATTAAATGCTCTTGGTAGTCACAGTGTTTAGTATTGTGACAATATATATATAATCCAGTGAAGAGAAAGTGTCATTTACAAACCAAGAGGAGGAAAGAGAAAGTTGTGAAAAAAAATCTTAAACTGAAGGAAGGCCATTTGGCACATCATTTGATGGATGCTGAGCCTTAACTTAAGTCTATTTCCCTAATATTTTTTTTAGGACAAATACTTCTGAGTTAGGTATTCAGAAAATATTTAAATGTCTTGATTTTACTAAAAGACCATGCAGTGTTTGTGAGAAGGAACAAATGGTGCATATTGTTTAAATGGTTTTTTTCCAACTTGTGTTTTCATACTTATTTTTGAATAAGACAAAGGGAGAAAATGTACTTCATTTCTAATACACATACATACACTTTAAAGGTACTAATTTTTTCTAAAACATAGCTGCATGTCCTCAGACAACATTATTATATAATGCATTTTTGTATTGTATTATATTTGATTTGATTCAATTCAATTTAATTCCAATTAAATGCCAGATCATGACATTCTATCTATCACACAATTATAAAATAACTCATTATGGACATAGCCTTGATTTCATCACACATAATGGTTCATGACTTGCAGTTTGTAATTTGCTGACTAGGTAGTATCGGGCATTGCTTTTAGGAAAGTGTGTACTGTAAACTATAAGGGCAGAATGAGGAAATAACTAATGAAAAAGTCAGGCAAAAGTAAGGCTGGGTTGTGTTGTGTACCCAGTACAGGAAACAAGCAGTGAAATGGGGCTCAGCAGCATGCTCAAGAGGAGAACAACATGAGGGAAGTCTATGCGAGCGACTCTAGGCCATGCAATCATTCTAATGGCAACACTTTTGAAGATCGCCATTTTGGAAGAATGTATGATCAGATTTGCTTCATGAAGAAGTCAGCTTGAAGGCCTCAGAATAATCCAAAGAGGAAGAAGGATGGAAATCAGAACATCTAAGAAGCTCCTGTTATGGGGGCTTAGGTACTGACATGTGGTAACTTAGAATAGGCTTGGGGTCAAGATACATTTAGCAAACAGGAACAAAAAGAGTTGATGATAAGTTAGTTAAGCAAACGAGGCAGTGGATAAGAGTGATGGTGAGGACCTTGGTTGGAATAACTGCTCCTGTTAGGATAGCTGCTCTGTCATATCATTTCCTTAGCAACTTGTGGGAAATTGGACTGTCATATTTTCTGAATGGCAGACACATAAGAATATCACTCATCATTTATAGTATATGTATTTGTAGAATAGGATGTCTTACATTTATAAGTTAAAAATTGGCAAGGATCAGTTGATCCTGGTGGTTTTTCCCCTAATTCCAGAAGGGTATGTTCAAGAGTTATCTGGGATGCAGACTGACTTCAAAGCCAGTCTGGCCAGTTTCGTTTGAACTTGTGTTAAGCAGAAGAGGTATGGGAGATGCATTAATGTTTGAGTGCTGGCCTAGCATGGACAAAGCCCTGGCTTCAATATCTTGGACATCCTTTCCAAATTGCTGAAAGTTAGTTCCAAAAACCAAATAAAGAAAAATGGTAGTATGGTGGCCTGGTGTGGTGGCACACACCTCTAATCTCATAACTTTGGAGGAGATAGTAGAATTTGGCATCCTTGGATAGCTTAGAGTTTTGAGATCATCCACAGCTGCATGAAATTCTAACAGAGGGAGAGAAATAGAAGTGGGGGTGGGGGAGGCTGTGGCTTTGTTGCAGGATGGTAGATATTAATAGATAAATATCTCAATCCACATCTGAACTCAGGAGAATTAGATGGGTTATTGATAAAACATTTGGCTGTGTTCAATGACTAGATAAAATGAAGTCAGGAGTGCTGAATAAAGTTACTTGGGTAGAGACAAAAGAGTGAAAAAAATTGAAGATTCATTTGGAGTGTTGAACAGTTTCATATTTAGTAGTCAAGTTGAAAGAGGGGGGTTAGAGCCTGAATGGCATGGGCTGAGATGAAGATTTATATATAAATATGGACAACAGACCCTCTATAATCCCTATATGAAACGAGGAATGTGATTTGGGGACTTAAGTATATTTTTATGAATGGGGAGCTCTGTGAGAGATGACCTCTATGGTGGCAAATATAGAACTTAGAAAATGGTTAATATATTTAGTGCTTGAGATGAATTTAATAAGCATGCCTGTAAGATAATGCTCTTATTTTTGAACAGGTAAAGGCCAGCCAGCATCAGAGCATGTCCCCCAAGTGTAAAGCTGTAGTTCCCTGGCACACGCCAAGCTTTACTTTCCTATCACCTCAAGAACATGCAAGTAGGAAACACCGTGGTGTGATGCAGAAGCCGTGTGGCGTTTCTATAGTATAAAGCTGGTTTTCTAGGACTGAAGGGATAAGGATGCATTGGAGACAGGACAAGAAGCAGGGGAGAGCTTGTCCTGTTGGTGCCCACAAGTACCTTTGGGTTTTCCTGCTCTGCTCCCCAAGCCAGCTGCTGAGAGTGCAGCTGTGCTAGAATAGAGTAGAAGCTGACGCTTTTCTCAGTTACCTTAGACTGGAGTTTAGAAACATAAAATTGTTATCACCTGCATGATAGAATGGATTTCTCAGGCTATAGCAGATTCAAGAGAGAGAGATGAAATCATGGACACTCCCATACAGGAAGCCTCTTATGTAGAGCAGAAGAAGTATGCTGGGTGGGCAACCCAGGGTGGATGGTTTGAAGGCCTTTCACTCTTCGGCAGCTCAGCCCACAAAGAGGAAAAACTCCATCAGCATTTAGGGAATTTCTTTGACATCATAATAACTTTTATTGAAAAAATACATTTAATTAAAATACATTATATTTGTACAATTCCATGGGGGTACATTATAGTAATTTGGAACATAGATTCTATATGTACTGATTAAATCAACATTTATGTGTGCTCATTTTTCAAACATAAATCATTATAATGTGTTGGGAAGCTCATCTTTTAAATCACTTTGAAATATTTCATTTATTGTTTAAATCTATAGTTACCTTTCTGAGGTACAGAAATAAAAGCAATTCCCTTTCCATGCTAGTGGTTTTGTGTCTCTCATAACCTCTTCTCAACTGCTCCTCTTCCTACCCTCTAGTGGCCAGCATTCTGTTCCAGATTTTTTTCCCAAGACTGATCTATTGCTTTGCACAAAAGAGTGAGAATATGTGGTATTTATTTTTTCACATTACTTCTGTGATTTTTCCCTTTGTTCTTTTAAAACAAGAGAAAAGACAAGAAGTGAGAACGAGAACAAAAGAGCTCAGAGAGTCTTGAAGGGCTCCTGGGCAAGGTGTAGTTGCCTAGTTGAAGATGTGATTTAAATCACCTTAGGCATGTGACTTGTCCTGCCCCTGCAATGGTTTTCTCAATGAAAGGGCTGGAGCCACCCTGACCGGTGGGGGTGGGGAGAGCTAAAGGGCAGTGAGGACACTCCGCTGACTCTATTAGCAGGAGCAGGCACTTAGATCATGGGGTCTATTTTAAACTGAAAATATGTATCTTACACTTTCTTAAGACTTTGTCTTTTTTGTGATTATTATGCAATTATATATTTTCTTCTATTCTACATAATCCCCTTGAAAGGAAGTATTCTATAAGGTCAAAGATCTTAATTCTTTCTTTCTTCTTCTTTTTTTTGTTTGTTTTCTCAAGACAGGGATTTTGCTGTAGCTTTGGAG
>LOJH01008808.1:14883-29144 GCA_001685095.1 Ellobius talpinus
CTGTCCTGGAACTAGCTCTTGTAGACCAGGCTGGCCTTGAATTCACAGAAATCAGCCTGCCTCTGCCACCTGAGTGCTGGGATTAAAGGCATTCACCACCACTGCCTGGCTAAAGGTTTTAATTCTCATCATGTATATTTCTCTCCAACTCAAGGAGTCCCACCTTCATCCTTTATTTCCAAAGAAATGCTTCCTTGGCTGGGCACTTTATATGAAGTGTGTTAATAAATGAGTCTGGTTTCTTCAGCTTCTTTTATGAAAGAGTTCAACAGTGACGGGATGAGAGATGAAAAGACTGAGGCTCACTTTTGTGTTTATTCTTCTGACTTTTTCATCTTCCTTTCAGACTCTAATCAGTAACTGGTGATGCTTCTGTTGGTGTCTTGTTCAAATAAGCACGGCCATTCTTCCCTATCATTATTTTCTTTGAGTACTGCTAAATGTAAGGGTTAATAGGTAGGAAGAAAAGAGGGAGCCTGGTGAATTCTTAGTCCAAAGTAGGTAAGAAAATAGATGTAGTGAAAATGGTTCAGAAATGAGATGGAGATCAAGAAGGAGGATGCCTGAATATTTTATTTGTTTTGTATTATTATTTATTGGTGGAGACCAGACTAGGGGCCTGGCACATCCTACTTTAAATACCCTTGGTTTTTCTGAGAATGGGTTTCACTCTATAGCTCAAGCTGGCCTTACTCTTTGTGATTCTCCTGCCTCTGACTGCTTGGATTATAAGCATGTACCATCATTCTTAATAGGATGGTGTCTGAATTAAATGTTTAGACCTGAGAAGTTCTTGTAGACAACAATATCTAGAATCTGTCAAAAGGCATTGCTGGTGGAAGTAAGACAGGTGGACACTGAAAAGGAGGGGTGGAAGACTGGCTTTATGTGATTTGTTATCAGTTGTAACAGCTCTTCAGAGACCAGAATAAGGGTTCAAGTGGATGCCTGATTCATGGCACAGCCCTTGACTTAGGAAGGCAAGGAATACAAGTGGCAGTGGCAGGAAGCAGAACTAACCTGACTACAATCTTGACTATTATAGATGATTATCTATTAACCTGTATTTCCCAATTATACATTACATTTTCAAATGAGCTGCACAAACACAATACCTTAATCAAGAGCACAAATATACATATGTGCAATATCACAAAATTGACCTTAAATTTGTATCAATAAACCAAAATCCATATCAATGCAAATCTCTATAGCATATCCTCCTTTAAATATAAAGAAACAGTTATAACAATAATTTAGGGAATTTGGTCATAGTTCTATCCAAACTGCTTCCTGCTTTTTATTGGGCAAAGTATTTTGGGAGTGTTTATGGCNACCTTTTGGGGGGTCTTGGACTTCTCTAAACTCCTCCTCTTTTCTCCCAGAATTCAGTTTAGTTTTCCTCGGCCTAGCTCTACTCTACCCTATCACAGGCCTAAGAGAGTTTCTTTATTAACCAATGGTATTCACAGCATACAGAGGGGAATCCCACATCAAGTTAGCATCTTCATTTACAGAGGATTAAGGGAAATAAATAGAGGAGCACATTGGAAGCAACTGGGACAAAGACTCAGAGTTGTCCTTCCCTTCCTCCCCTCTTTGTTCCAACCTGGTAGCATAGCAATTGATGTCCCCGTTGTCACATTCGACAGGTTTGTCTGCTCTTTGCAGGGATTTGTATAACAAAATGTAAGAATGTAGTAGTGAGTGTGAATATTAGTTAATGACATTTTTTATAGTTTTAATACTATTACTTAATTTTATAAAATTTAATATTAAAATATTATTAAACAAACAGGTATTGATGCAAGCAGTTCAGAATCTCTCATCCTTGAATGTGAAATGCATTAAAGTTCTTTAATATTTGAGTGTAATGAAGAGATATAGAAAATTCCTGCTTGAATGTAACTTGGCAGAATGTTTCAAATTTGTTGTTTAGTTGTGATTAACTAGTTATAAAGTTGATTTAATTAGTTTTTGCTTTAATTACTGAGGGTGAGTGGGTAAGTAATTTTTGAAATTTCTTAGGCCACATTGCATGAGTAGTTTCTTTAAGTAGTTTTTTATATCTTTAACTAAATATTTGTGAATGAAAGATGAATTGCTTTGTTTCTTTTCCACTAGGGATTTCAGAGTTGATAGTTTGAATATAGTTCTATATCAGAAAATCTGCCTTTAAAATATCCCCACACAAACCTAACTATACTAATGAATTTCAGAGTTATCATATGATTTCTTTATTTACCATCATGAGAATTTTTCTGTTACCAGAAATTACACCTTATTACATGGCTTATTTTTCTTTAATGCTAAAGGCGTTACCTAATTGCACTGTAATTATACATAATTTATCAAGTAGAAATAAAGACAAAACCAGTAATCAGAGACTCTTCCGCATTTACAGACACTGTGTGAAGGTGTGCCATGTAATTAGTTTACCAATGTTTACTCTAGAACAAGCAGAATAAATTGTCATCATTTTGCCTTTCACCATATGACAGCATGCTTGGAATTCATTTGCATAACTTTACAATGGAAGTCATTACCTCATCAGAGATGTAGTGTTCTATAATATAGAGAATACAGCAAGAGAAAATAAGTTTATCAAGAGGTTAGAGGCAAGAAAATGCATTGATTGTTGGAGGACAAGTGCTATTTCCATTCTTTTGAATGGAGCAGCAAGGGCTCTTGTAGCCCTGAGTGTAACGAGCCTCCAAGAGGACACATTCTGTTCTGTTAGAGTGCTGAGACAGGACTTGAGAAGGTCAAGGTCAAAACCTGGAGTTGGGAATTTGCTTCCTCACCACCCAAAGCAACAGGATGAGTTAAATGTGAACAATAAAGTCGAGAGCTCTTGACAGTTGCTTGCTGTATGCTGTTTTCCTCTTGCTTCTGATGGTGAAGGGGGCAGGAGGATGTGGGAGAACAAGGAATGCTCCCTTTTTCTCTTCGGTTGTGTTGCCTGTAGTAAATATGTCCATATTTGTTCTTTTAACGAGATCGTCATATTCATCTGGACCACAGATGTTTAATGTAAAATTCCCAACCAGTGACCTAGTGTTTGAGTTTATGATATGGAAGGCATTATTTCCTCATTTATCCAATTCAATTCCTTTTGCATTCTTTGCTCAACTCATGTTTCCTCTGAACATACTTCTTGAGCTTAAACAGTATGTATTGGGGTCAGACACACTAAAAAAATGTGCATTTGTTTTTTCTGAGGAGCTGCTCAAGTATTAGTGGTGTCTATGAAGTCATTGTTGTGTGAATTCTGGAAAACTTGGACTATTGGTGCACCTGTGAGTCTGAAGCCTGAGAAACAAGAGGCCATTGTATGTACCAAAGTCTTAGGGCAAGCAATGGTTTATTTCTGCGCAGGCATTGATGCAGAAAACAATGCAAAACAGGGATGCATTTTTCTTTGAGTTTGTTTCATTAAGGTACCCAAATCCAGGCATTTGCTAGCATTCCACAATGAGGTGAAACAATGGCTTTCTTGGGCCACTGAGTCAAATACTACTTATTTTTTTGAACACATTGTCACAGACACATCAACAAATTCAGTTTATTTGGACAAGGATAAGATAAGTTGATGTAAAATGAATATATTTTGTTTAAATTTGCTTCTTAAGCAGAGGTTTCTGTAGCATTTCAAAGTCCATTCTGTCTAACATTAGGGTTATTTGATCTTAGTCTAATACTTTCTACTTAGAGAGGATTTATAAAATGGACATTTCTTTGTAAAAAATAACAGTGATTTTTTATAGGGCCTCACAGATTTTCTTGAATTGAATTTGTCAAAAAGATGGAAAGAGGTGTAATATCTGGAAAAAAATTCTAATTTGGTTTAGTTCATAGTATGGCCTAGTAAATGTTAATGCTATTGTTTTAAGTTAGATTTATTCATTTTATCTTATATGAATGTTTTTCTGCATGTATGCATGTGCATGATGTGTGTACTTGGTGCCCATGGAGGTCAGAAGAAGGGCATTAGGAAGTGGTCTCCTAGAACTGGAGTTATGGATTGTTGGGAACTTCCACATGGGTGCTGGGAATTGTACCCAGATCCTTTGCCAGAGCAAGAGGTGCTCTTGACTGTTGAGTCTTGTCTTCAGTCCCCTCTTATATGTGCTTAATGCTTAAATATATGTGATATATTTACTGCAAATATATACCAGGTGCATAAAACCTCTCATATTCTCATCTGACTTCTCACCTCCATTATAGTTACAGTTGTATGCTGGGCTCTAGTCAATTTAGTACCCAACCATAGCTGACACAGTAAAGAGGTTCTTAAACCTTTAATTTCTAATCAATTGTTATTTTTTCCTATAAAATGCTCTGTTTAAAGTTCCAACACAATAAACTATTGCAGAACTTTAGTCTGGATACCATATTTCTTAGATTACAATAGTGATAAGGACTGATCACTAAATATCCTGACTGCTTTATCAGTCAACATGGTATAACTGTGGGGCAGAGATGTTAGAATAAAATGAAGTTAAGAAAGTATGTATCTGTCTATACAGTGGATTTATGCTTAGGGCAGAAAAAATTAACATTTTGATCTGCAGTTATCAGATGTTTATTTCACCAAAGGAATATGAATTAATGAATGCATATGTGCTTTTAAACATTGTAGCTAAGTTTGCAGTTACTGGCCTGGGGAATAAGTCCACTGTGATAATGCTGTCTGACAGGGAGTCCGGCCACCAGTGTTTGTAGGGAGAAGTAAATATCTTTCCTTGTGTATCTTAAGATTAAAAATAGATAGAAGAACTTACAATGAAAATCCATATATACATATAAATTTTATAATCATTTTTTTCCACTCTGTATCTTCTATTACCTAAATCATATGTATGTGAGGAAACTAGTCTTTGTGTTTATGGACTAAATTCCAAGAAAACCTAGGTAAATTCACCTTTAAAATATGTATTATAAAGTTATATATTAGACTAATATCTACAATATACATCCTTATTAAGTTAATATTAAAATTCAATTATTTGAATTCTGAAAATATTTTAAGTTTCATTATTAAAATCACTACAATAATAAAAATTTGGTGTAATTTTAGAAATATTTTTTATTTTTTTGAGATTATAATATACTTACATAATTTCCCATTTCCCTTTCTTTTCTCCAATCCCTCCAATACATCATTTCTTGCTCTTTTTCAAATTTATGACTTTTATTATTTGTTATTAATTATAAATCCATATATGAATGTACATATAAATATATAATATATGCAGATATATTATGTAAATACATGACTATGAATATATAGATTCCTACACACCTAAATACAACCTTGTCAGCATGTATAATGTTGTTTCAGGGCTGACCATTTGCTATTGGATAACCAACAGATATGCTGTTCCCTGGGGGAGACTTTTTATGTGTGATTTACATATTTTTAAATTCCTAGTTTTCTTAAAATTGTCCATGATCATTTTATTACTTGTCATTAGTAATGCTAGAAGGAAGAAAGAAAAAAGATCCTATGTTCTTCCTGGTCTTAGTATGTACTTCTATCTAGTGGAACTTTTGTGTCTAGTTATGTCTTTTTTGATAAATCTTCTGTAAAGCTGACTTGGGGGACTTGCCTCCAGTCAGCACCAGGGTCTGTGAGAAAAATCTAAGAATGTGATAAAAACTTAGGAAAAGTTCTTATCTATTTAATAGTTAGATATTTTTTAATCTGTAGGGAAAATATAAAGAAGCACATATGCTTTCTGATGGCAACTTTCTCTTTACTTCATCTTAAAAAAAACTTTCTAAAAAATCTCTCTTGCCCTCTCCTCTCTCTGCCCGGCTTCTGGTGCCCGTTCATCATTGTTCTTCACTCTGCCTCTGCTCCCCTGCTCTGCCCTCTCTCTCAGCCAAACTCTGCACAATTATAAGCTACATTTTCAGACCCGACCCATACTCACAACCTAAGGTGAGTCAAATAGCTTTTCTTAGGCTAGGAATGTCTCAGTGAGCCCTGCACGCAGTGCTAAGTTGGTGAGAATTTTCCGACAGGTAAACAATTGGCTGAACCTTGAGGTTGGGGAGTACATGCAAGCTAAAGTTGCTTCAAACTCTGACCTTGAATCAGTAAAACAACACCCAGAAAATAACTTCACATATTTGTCTCTAGGGTTGACCAGATATTTGTCTCCAGGTGCAACCAGCCTGCTTTGAATTTGCTCTGGTCTAAAGCTAGCTTGCCTGTGTAAAAGGCTATCTTTGTGACTAAGGATCCTAAGTCAGTCTGAGTAATGTAAAATATCCTGATGTTATTTCTATTCATTGAAATTATACAGATAGTAGAAGTCATCCTTCTGACCACCCACAACTATGTGTGCCCAATAGATGGAGTATTTTTTTTATTTCTTTTCACGAGATAAACACACAAGTAGTGGGAATAAACACCCAGAGCTGTTATTAGGGAAGAAATGAAGATCTTAGGGAAGAGATGAAGTGACTCATGAGAGAAATTACAGAAGGAGCAACTGGTTTTCACAGCCATCGACCCCATGGCTCTGGTAGGTGGGGCTCCCCAGCAGGCGATCATGTCTGCTGGGTTGGCTGGTTAAATGATAGTTGTCACTGTCATTGTCGTACACCTCCATGGCCCTTTGCACTTCTAATTTGCTGCTGTTAAACCAAATCATGTGTGTACTTTGATATTAATTAGGTAAATATTATTTCATTTTTTTCTGATCAGAACAAGATTGGGACAGATGATATGGGGGCATTGTTGTATACTCAGATTCTAGGGTAGGACAACCGGGATTGTATCAAAACACTCAGAGGAATGAAATGTTCATGTTTTGTAGAATTTAAGGAAGAAACAAAGATATTGCAATGGAAGAGGTAATTTTCAAAGTGTTTAGGAAACTGTTGTCTTTTTAGCAATTTTACTCTTATACGCAGGTTAACACGCCTGCCTAGAAAGACTCTTCTCTTTCAATATTCACGCCCTAGTTTTTGACAAAGAGAAATAACTGTGCTCCATTTTCATCCTCTCTTTGGACTTAGAAATGCTGTGCACATTACAAACTTGAACCCCCAATGGTTACAGTTCCCTTGGAAGAATGGCTGTGAGGCAACTGCAGTCAAGTGGATGGAGGGATGCTTGCTGTCCTTCCTTCTTGAAGACAGGTTGTAGGAGTAAGTTCTTTTTCATTTCCGTTAGTGTCCAGAATGTCTTGCAGATCTCTTCATGCTGTGAACCTACCAGCAGAGAAGTTGGAGGCAGAGTGCCTGTTACACAGAGCTCTGCTTCCCGTTAGCTCTGCTTACTATCTCATTTATTCCAGGAGCATAAACTTTATTATTGTTATTACGATTTTTATTTTAGAAACCCACAGCTAATATAACTGGCTGGAATGGGAGCTGGAGGTTTAACTCACATCTCACACATTTCTGTCTCCAAACTGGAGCCAAGGTTAAAATCACCCCGTGATTGTCGTGTTGTTTGAGGTTGGTTGAAACAGCTTCATATGCAGTTTTGCTCACAGGAAAAACACAGGCTGTACAAATTGCTGGGTCAATCTGTTTTTGTGATATGATTATAAAATGAGAGCTCTGGTTTTATTTCTTACCTCTTCTACACCAAGGGAACTTAAGGAATAAAAGCTATCTTACGGAGTCTGTTGTGTTGAGCTTGCTTCCTTCCTGGTTTTGGGTTCTTGGATGTGATTAAGGGAAGCAATGAGCATATGCTCAGTTCTCTCTTTAATACCCAGGTTTTCTCTCCCAGCTGCCTTCATGTTTTGTTTGCATTAGTTTACCATTCTGTGTTCAAGTTAAAATTTCTTTTAGATTTATTTTTAAAGTATTACTTATGTGTATGTGTCTCCATGTGAGTATGTATATGCACATGCATGATTGTGCCAGCATAGGCCAGAAGAAGGCATCAGATACCCCTGGATGGGAGTCACAGGTGATTGTCAGCTTCTGAACATAGGTGCTGGGAACAAAACTGGTTCTCTGCAGGAACAACAAGCAACTTAACTACAGAGCCATCTCTACAGGCCCTAAAATCCTTTAAATTTCAGGTTTCAAAAAAATCTTTTCAACTTCTAAATCTTATTCAGTATTTTTATGATGCAACATAATGTTTTGATATTTATCTGTAAATCATGTGCTAATATACCATAGTGAAGCAAATTATCCTGTCTATTATCTTTCATAGTGACGTCTATATGTACTGAAAGTTCGGAAAATCTACTTTTCAAGGACATTTTCTAAGTGCAATGCAGAATTAAGTGCAGCTCAAATGTTGTGAAGTGATTCTATCTACTTATGAACCCTGCGCTGCTGCAGTGTGCACTCCCTCTTTTATGGCTTCTTATCTCCTCCCGCTCTTCACTCTCAGAAATGATTCTTCTAAAATTATACATGTGGGTGAAATCACATAATCATTTCCTTTTCATGCCTAACATACCTTTTTAGTAGAGTGTCCTGCAAATGCATTTGTTTTGATGGGAGGATTCTCTTTTTAATGACTGAATAACATTGGTGCATATGTGTGTGTATATGTGTTTGTGTGTGATTTTCTTTATTCAATCTCTCTCTGATGGAAATTTCTGTTATTTCCATTTCTTGGTTCGTGTGAATAGTGTAATTAAACACAAGAGTGCATACATTTCTAAAGAAAGCTGATGTCATCCTCTTCGGATATGTTATACTCAGTACATAGATTGATGGGCACACCAAAATGGGAAGATATCCTATATTCAGATATTGGAAGTTAAAGGTGGCAAACTGTTCATATTATGGTACAGAGAGAGTCCACAAATAAACCAAAGCATAGAAACGTCAACTAATTTTCAATAAGGCCACCAAAAGTTATAATGCATATCACATTTTTAATAAATGGAGTTGGGAAAATTAATGTCTAGAGTTAAAGAGACTGGACTTTTATGTTTAACCCTAAATGCATACCCACAAAATCAACTCAAGGTTAAAACTTAAGTATAGAACCTGAAATGACAAAGCTAATATAAATCAACCAACCAATCAAAGAAAGAAACAATAAACCAGGAGAAAAGATATTTGGTATTAAAATTCTGTAATATTTGGTGTCACAAAAGCTCAAGCAACAAAAATGAATACAAGGAATTATATCAAGCTGGAAGACTTCTGCATTGCACAGAAAAATAAGAAAATTAAAAAAATAATCTATGAAATCATAAAAAGACCCACAATTGGCATTATATTTCAGATACAGGTACATTTGATTCGAAATTCACTAATCAAAAATCTATAAAACTATAATGTATAGCCAGATTTGGTGACTCAGTTTACAATTGCAGCACCTGAGAAGATGAGGCAGGAGGACTGTGAGTAAAAGTTCACCTGGGCTGTTGGGTGAGACCCTATTCAAGCACACTGAGGGCAGAAAAGGAAGGAAGAAACACAGCTTGACAGAATGATGATCAATTACCAGTTATGAAGTAGGCCAAGAAACTTACACATATTTTCTCAAGACAAATATAAAAAGGTCCAATAGGCATGTGAGAAGGTGACTGACTTCATTAGTCATTGCAGAAATTCAAATTAAAAAAAATACAAGACACTCTTCCCATCTCATTCTTTTCTCTGTTGTGGAATTGGTGCGGTTTGGCTTCAAATGCTGTGTCATTGGCAGGAATGTGCTTTTCAGTTGTGATCATAATTGGAGTGAGAGTAAGACTCCTTCTTTGTGGAAAGATGCTCTTTTAAATATACTTAGCATTTGCACAGTGATTAAAAATACAGTTGTTTTGGTTGAAAGGGGGCTTCATTTAAACCATCCTATTGTTAACTTAGTGTTTAATCAATTACCTTGAAAGATCATTTAAGATTAATATAGAATAAAAAATTCATTCCATGTCATTGAATAGCAATAACTATGCTCTTAAATAATATAGGAAAATATCAACTGAGGAATAACTGCATGACAAAATGACACAGGTATTTATTTTGTATTTGTATGAGCATCTCACTGACAAATGGTGACTAAAGCTCCTTGTGTTAGGTATGGGCAAGCTATAATGAGAAAATTTTTGTCATATTAAATATAATTAGAAAGAGTCATTCAATGTAATGTGCATGTTATTTTTATTTTATTGTAAAAAGATTATACTTAGAGGACATACTTTCAATTTTCATATGCTTCTGCAGGGTGAAAGGCTTTATTAATAGAAACCAATCTTACATCAGTTATACTGTGGTACTTTGTTTCTTTTCTCTAGTTAAGTATACATTTTTTTAATTTATATAAATTTTAAGAGGAGCATTGCTGAATATAAGGTACATATCTGGAACACTGAAGTAACTATAAATTTATGAGATTACCTTTTAGTTTTTAATCTATAACTCTATAGTATGTCATAAGATATAATTTGTATATACAGGTAGCTTGTGCTTGTGTATGTGTGTTTCTCCAGGAAAATGAATAACTCTACTTATATGCTTTCTTATTTAGGCAAAATTCACTCTACTTCAAAGTACCAGATACTTTTTTTCTGAGATACTCTGTATATCTAGTTATATTGACCAGGATTGACCAGGCTGGCCTCAAATACTCAGAGATCCACTTGCTTCTTACTCCTGTTTTGAGGATTAAAGGTATGGACTACCACACCCAGCAATAGCTCAATATTCTGAGAATATGTTATTCTTAATGTGTTACATATTAAGTTTATTAGTAGTTGTCTTTATATGTACTCTATATTTATTCCCTCCAAAGTGCATACTTACCCAAAAACAGTCCTTTAATCTTTAACTGTTGTCTGATAATAGAAACTGATTCAGTTTCCCAACTGATTATTTCATTGTTTAATTAAGTTCTCAGTTTTTTTGTAGACACATATAGTTTTATTGCTTTATTCCTTCTTTCCTTTTTTTGATGTGGAAGGCCTCCTATATGTTAGACAATCATTTCATCAATGAGTTATAACCACATAGATTTTAGTTTTAGTTTGGTCCGGGGGTCACTCAGTTGTTCAGTTTGAGTGCTCATTTTGTAGCCACGCAGGCAAGACCTTACTTTTTGATCCTCCTAATCCAGCCTCCACAGTAGCAGAGCTTCCAAACTCCAGCCAAGACACCAAAACATTTTTCCACATTAGTGGTATATTTCATAGATTATTGTAAACTTGGTCTAATCATTGCTTTTATAAAGAAGGTAGAATGAATTTTCATGAAATGTGTTCCCATTAAAATTATTTTTCTTTAAAATTATCACCAAACCAATGGTTCTATATTGAAAAGAATACTCAAATATCTTATTCCATTTCATTCTGATAACCTATGGGTTTTTTTTTTGAGAAATAGATGGTTATTTATTTAGGGGTAGACTCACAAATCAGAATCCTCAGCTAGAACGGAGATCAGTAACTGAGTCCCACATCCAGAAAAGAGGATAGACACATGTTCTACATTGGCATAAATAGTATAAAAGGCCATGTCCCAGTGGACGGGTAACTACTGGCTGTAGGACTTCCTACAGCAGAAGCTCATTTGTAAATTTAGATCTATAAAAATTTATCAATTATCATCAAGTATTCTTTTATCAATTCCCATGACATCGGCTTTCAGTGATGAATGAAGATTACTTTTGCTTCACCTAGTAGAATTTGTGATTGTCAATTGTTTCAATTATAGCCATTATAGCCATTTCTTCATATATTGAACTCAATTTTCAATGACGTTTCTTTAGGTTATTGATTTTAAGTGGAGGATTCACTTTAAAGGTTTATGTTACATGTGTGGTTTGCAATTCCTCATCTTGTTTTTACTGTTTTTAAAAAGCCATTATGGAGAGTATGTGACTGAGTCAGGGGCCCGATTTATGCATCAGTTCCCTGAGACAGTCACATTTTAGTTGGGAAAATGGGAAGATGAGTAGGGGCTTTGGCCCTCTAATGTTTCCTCTGCATCCCTTCTCTTGGTTACAGTGCAAGGTCCCCAAACACAAACTTTGAGAAAGTGCCAAAGTTGAATGAGGAGTGACTCCAATTACTTATGTTGCCAAATTCATTTTCCTTTAGGGTGTTGTTCACTGTACTTTGTACTAGTATGGAGAAGGTGGACACATTTATATATATTGGAAAGTTTGAGCAAAATGAATTAAAATTGTGCATCTATTGTTGTCTTTGCACATGCCTGGAATGCCTGCCTTTCATCATTGTCTGACTCACATCTGTCAAGAATCATCTCCCCTGTGAAATTTTCATGAGAGAAATGGATTCTTATTTATGTTCCTACATCCACATGAGAACACCTCCCCACATTAAAATGCTTTCTATCTGTGAATGTAGCTTAGTGGGTGGAATACCTGACCAGCATGCATTGGTTCCCTGAGTTGGATCCCCAACACCACATAAGGAAGTGGAGGCAGGAGAATTAGAAGTTCAAAGTATCCTTAGCTGCACACTGTGTTTGCCTTTGTTACTTTGAGACCTCACTTTGAAATATCTTCCACATTAAAATATGATCTTTTTGTTTGTGTTTTTTCATCTAAGTAGACTGAGATAATTGACAATAAGGGCAGAGTTAATAATTTCTGCTAACTCTGGCCTCTATCTCAGTGCCTGCCATATTAGACCACACAGTTGTCCTGAATACATAGATGGGTGATAGGAGAGAATTCCACAAACTTGCTTTGTTAAGAATTCCTTCAATATGCTATTATTCTTGTTCTCATCTCAACATCAACAGTATAAAGATACTTCAATGATATTACTTCTGTAATCCAAAAAAATAAATTTATGTACTTTACAACTTTCAGACAAAAAGCTAAAACATCTCTCAAATTGTGCATTAGGTTCTTTTATATTCTCAAGATTTGAGGAGTTCACAAAGAGTGTTGTAGAAATTCATAGAGGGTTGAAGGACATCTTACTTGCTCCTTGTTAATGTGAATGTTCTGTTTATCTTCTTCCAGCTTACTGAAAAAGAAAAAAAAACACATAACACTAGGGAAAATAGATCCTGCATTTTAAGTCACAACAAACAAAACTAATAAGCAGCAAACCACAGAGACCTGTCATCTGAAAGGGAGATACAGCATTCATTTTATTGACAATTTACCAGTGTGGCAACTGTCAATTTGACAGGCAGAAAAGAAAATGTATTTTTCAAGAAATATCTGTTTTGTTGAATAAATATTGAGAATAATATTGGGTGAGCTTCACTGATTGCTAATAAAAGTGGAGGAGATATGAGAAGGCCACATTGCTAGCATTAAATAAAAATCTTTTATTATTATTGAGATATATTTCTTTTGAAATCAGGAATTATTTAAGTGTCATTAATAATGAATCCCTTTTCATAATGGGGCACTTAAATAGATGCCATTTGAAAAGATTACCCTTTCAGTGATGATAAGAACCAAACATGTTGAATATTGTCATATATATGTATATATATATATATAATTATCTGCATATTATTTCATGATTCTGTTGTAAGAAAAGAAAATCATAAGTCTGAAAACAGATTAGCATTGACATGTAGAAATAGCAAATGGTGCAATAACCACTCAGTTTATAAAAATTAGCTCTGAGTGGACTGTAGAAATGAAGTGAGTACAATTTTCATTTAGTGGGATTCTCGTCATAGTTTGAGTTCTGTCAAAATCACACCTTTAAACTTGGATTTAATAATAACTTGTTGGGAGGTGATGGCAGAATATTATAGTGAGGGAATGAACAGGACTAGACAAGAGCAATTGTGAAGGTAGCTGGGAAGAGATAACTGAGAGGGCCTTTCCCCGAGGCATCTGGGCTCCATCCTGTTGTCGTCCTCTAGGGGCCCTGTGAAAGGAACCTCTGAATGTTTGTATCAGCAGAGAAGGCTTCTGAGGTGTTCACTCACTAGCACGTATGTTTTCCTGACAAGACTGTGTCTAAAGAGCTTTTTCTGCTGTCTTAATGGACTATGTCTTTTCAGAAGATTCCATAGAAGCCTGAGGAAGGAATCACATCGTATGTGCCAGTCCCACATGGCTGTCACTGAAGGAAGAGCTGCCTCAAGGGGTTTGGTGGAAATAAAACTGTACATCACATAGGGCACTCATGTTCAATTTATAATTCATCTGGCAACTACTCTAAGTAGCAAGATGGCTAATTTTTATCTTAATTGCTTTAAGCGATAAGAAGTCATGGAAGAAATAAACCCAACATTGAAGACATTTTTATTTTTTCCATTTTAAAATTGGAAATCAAAACCCAGATCCGTTGTCCTTGGCTTCTCAGTCAGCTCTCCTTGTCAGC
>LOJH01008809.1:0-29143 GCA_001685095.1 Ellobius talpinus
GGGTCTCTGTCTCTATCTCCATCCATCGCCAGCTGAAGGTTCTATGGTGATCTGGGACTTGTAAGGTGATAAAGACATCCTCATTGTAGCAGTAGTTACTGAAAACATTTGTCAAACTCACTCACCACGGTGATCTTCATGCTGAAGCTGTGTTCATCTGACTCAGGATAATGAACCACTTCAAAGAAAGGAGGACACACTGACAACTTTGAGCTGTACATCTTCCACTTCTCAAGTTGTACTAACCTACAATGGGCTTGTTTTCCTCGATTTCTATTTCAGTGCTAACAAATGCGGCACTGAGAGTTTTAAATAACTGACAGGTATCTTGATATGGCTTATTAGTGTTTCGAGAGCTTTCAGAAGAAACGAAAATTGCCTAACCAGTTATAAATATTATGAAATAGAATTAATTATAAAGAACATGATGAAATGGGATGCCTGCCCCTATTACGATACCAATCGTTTGATTTTCATTTCAATTAAGCTCTGCCAGTAAGTCATTGTGTCTAGTGTTGCATAGTAGCTTCAAATCGAAAAAGGTAAATGCTACCACAGGCATTTGACATAATTAGAAGTTAGGGTAGTCCAACCTGAAAAGCAAGTTCCACAGATCCTTCTGATTCCAGGTCAACTTCAAGAACTCCTGTGCCCTGACATCTCCCAGTTTAATGTTAGTTCTGATCCTTGATGACGGTATTGCCTACGTCTTTGGAGGTAAATGACGAGAAAGAAGAAGGTTGTCAAAATGGAATGACCTGATTACTGACAGCTGCACGGGGATTCGGTGAAGGGCACCCACTTGCCATTCATACCCTGGGTAGATGGCGGCTTCATATAATTATAGTAAAGAGAAACATTTCCAGACTCTCAGACTCTAGCGAATGTAATGCCAAACGTCAGTCATAGTCTCTTGGAGAAAGATTCTTTTAGAGATTTTAAATTCATGTTTATTTATCTCTGAAATGTTAATTTCATAACTGGTCAGTAGGTCTGCGTGCTTCATTAAATTCTACCCTTTGCTCATTTCCACTGTCGTTATCCACAACACAGCCCCATGGTTTCTGTAATAATTGGTGTTTAAAAGCCGCTATTAAGCTTAGGATTTCTTTCCAGGGGAGAAAATTTATGTGTACAGGTAAGATACATAATTCAAATCACAAATGTGCAGGAACTCACATTTACTTTCCTGTTGGGTGTTACTGTAGGTAACTTTTGCGGATTTGAGTCATTCCCGGCAGCTGCTCATCCATAGTGGAATGTTTTCAGTGTAGCACGTGTGAAACTCTTACCTTTGATTCATACTTGCTTGGGTGTGCCTTCCCTCCTTGCATTGAACTGTATGTACTGTGTGCTGTAGAGGTGTGCAGTTAAAATACGTTTATTCTCAGAAATATTTTTTAAATATTTTAAAATGTTTTCCTTTACAGAATCAGACACAAGTTTGGCAGAAGGAAGTGTCAGCTGCTTAGATGAGAGTCTTGGACATAACAGCAACATGGGCAGTGATTCAGGCATCATGGGAAGAGATTCAGGTACTGCCTCAGTGTTGTGCAAACCTGGGAAAGTGTGAAATAAGACACCATATAGTGGAATGCATGGGGGCTGTTCATAGCCTCCCTAATGGATTGATGCAATTAAAGCAATTTTGTTTTCAGCAGCGAGTCATGCTGGAACTTTGCCATTTACTTTCTTTTACAGTGTAACTTGCTCAAGTCTTACAAGGAAACCTTAATTTTGATCTAGAAGATGTCTTTTTGGTCAGGCATAAGCCACGTTTCATAGAATTGTGTCTTCTTTCCTGAGATCCGTTTCAGCTAATTTAACTGTGTTTAACTTCTTTGTACAGTTTGGTTTATTTACCCCTTCCCCGGTTATTTTTTTATTATTTTAAAATGTTCTAAGGCAGAAAATTGATCCTTCCCACAGGTGCAATGTGACTACAGACAATAAGTAGGGTGCCTCTGAAAACAAAAATCTTGCAGTCACACATAGAGCTAAGTTAGTTCTGATTTGGCTGCAATAGCCGCAGAGCATAGACGGTGTTTTGATCTCTAAATGAAGGCTGGACTAGGTATCTCCCATACTGTTCTCCATATTGGCTGCCTCTCGCAACTGCAGGAAGCGAGAATGCCTGCTTCCAGAGCCCCCCACTTTATCAGTGCCTCCCCTTATTAGACTTCCTAACTTGTCAGTTTGATTGATCCAAATTATCCAGTGCTCTCTCTTGAATGTGCGATTATAAGGAGTTGGAGGGTGACCATCTTTCAACTGTGGCTGAGGAGTTACTGGTGTCTGCTGTCCACCTGTCTGTATTTGCCTCAAAGTTTGAAAAGATGCGTTGCGAGAATTAATAAACAAAACTACTTGGCAATGAGCCATTTTGGGACCAAGGGAAAACTGACAAATTAAGAAATAAATTAGCTTATTTTTTGTGATTGGGTCATTTCTACTTAGAAAGTACTGTGTGGTTCATATTGTTCCGCATTGTAAGACTTATAGAAATATAGACAACGGGAAAAAGGGATTAGGATAAGCATGAGTATCTGCCTTAAATGCTTTTGAAGTCAAACTACACCGTGCTTCTATTTGTGCATGGGTTTTTCCTTCCTCTCCCAGTTGCACTACTGCAATCTTTACAAGTTAACTTGAGGAAAGCCAGCTCACTAAGTGTCAGTCATGACTTTGTCATAAAAGAGGGTCAGTTCATTTTCTGTTCAGTGAGGTCAGTGTTAAGGTCCCCACAGGAATCAAATTTGCTTTTCTGTCTTTGTTATGAAATAGTTAAATTTACTACTTGCCACGTCTACTGCATGTCACTGATGCTAGAACTCTAAATATACTCTAGCTGATGGTTACAGTCCATATGGGTTGTTTTAAGCTGCCGTGCCCTATCCTAATTTGTATTTGTCTAAGGAAGGGCTTTTCAACAATATTTATTCATTCAATAAATATCTAAAACCCATCCTCTATTTGCAGGGCATTTTGCCTACTTAGAGCTGTTAGCAAATGTATTTGCTGATTTTTGGTCTTCAATATGGCATGAACGACATGATAAATCTGAGCACAGCCTCCTTTTCAAAAGCAAATACATTTTCAAAAGCAAATACATTTTTAAAGGCAAGTGCATTTTCCAGGGGTGCCCTTCAAGGTCTAGGTGAATCAGTGTTTAAGAGCAGAGAAGGATTTTGTGTAGTGGGCAGTAAAATTCTGTAATGATTACATTTGTGAAATATTTGACCCTGAGTACATGCTGAAGTCATTTAATAAAAGCTTTTGGTAAATTGGTGAGGGGTTAAATGCATCCTGGATCATTTAAGACTGTAAGAGCTGAAATTGCTTTCTCCTTCGAGGCTGACATCATAAGGCACCGTAAATCACACATCCTCACCTCTCCCCCTTTAAAAACAGCACAAGGAGAACCAAGACAGTTGTTTTATGATCTTCATAGAAGTATCCCACTATAGCAGAATGTGACTGCTAGTGCTTTTCAAGTTTAAATAGCCTAATCAGGCCACAAGATTTCTCTTCCCCCATTTTTAGAGAGATAAATTGATTCTCAAAGCAGTGATACTTTTCATCAGTCCGTATTGACCTGATATGGAGGATGTACCTCCTGCTATTTGGAGAAGATGTCTATTAATATTTGTCCAATAGGAGCATTTTCCCCCTGGTTACACACTATAGGTAAAAGGAGGCGCTGTCAATTTCAAACACATGCAGTGGCAGACCTTTTCTCTCCAAGAATAACTCAGCTGTCAAAACCCATGTGAGAATGAAATTTGCCACATGGTGTAGTTCCAATGGAATATTATTATTTAAACCCGATTTCATTTCATTTTTGACCATTTCCGTGTTGTAATATAATTTAAAGATCCTCAACTGGCTCTTATCTGAAAGGAAATGTACAACGTGCTTCAAAGCCTGTCACTGTCTTTAATACCATTTTCATTATTGGGCTTAATTGATTATAATTTAGGTTCTATGGATTATATAATTGGTCTTAATGGATTATAAACTGGGTCCTATTGATTATATAATTGGGATATATTGATTACATAAGAGAGAGAGAGCCAAGAATAAATAAAGCAAAACTAAACATTTCATTTTTACTTGATGCTAGCTCGTGGCTCATTGATTCCAGCCTGGTTTTCTCCTTCTGGTGACAGAGGAGATGAGCCTCTGTTTTCATTGCTTATATGGATACATTTTCCCATGCCCATGTCAGAAGATATGATCAGGCAAGAATCAGGCAGAATATTTAGCACTAACCCAGCATTTTCTTTGGATGCTCTTCTAACATTGAATCCAACTCTATTTTTTTTCCTGAATTCGTTCTGTTTTTCTGTTTCAAATCTCTGGGCTGCCCAGTGGGACTCCTAGTCCTGACTCAAAAATAAGTAGGATTATCTATTTATCTAGCCAGATATATTAGGTGTGAGGAGTATAGTTCCCTATATTAAAGTCCTTTGAGAAACAAATTAAGTTTGGCAGGTTATAGTATAAAATAGATGTCTACAGAATGAATTAGTGGCACATGATCAGCTCCGTCATAACTTTGGTTCTGGAGTTAAATCTTTAAAATGATAGCCGTTTGATTTTTTTAATCCTTCTGAGTTATAAAAATATAATAAAATCCTACTATGTTATATTGGTTCCTTTTCTCATCACTTAATCACATGCTTGACAAAAAACAACTTAGGGAAAGAAAGAATTACTCTAGCCCATGGTTCAGAGGATATGGTCCATCACGGTGGAGCAGGCATGGTGGAAAGTGTACCTCCTGATTATAGAAGCTGGAGAGTGAATCTGCTTACTTCTCTGGCAGCCTAACAGGAAGCAAGTTGTCCAGGTTAGACCTCTCAAAGGCTCCCCCCTGCCTTGGCCCAGACCCAACCTTTGAAAACTTCCTCCCAAAGCAGAGCTACCTACAGCAGAGGAAACACAGGAGCCTGGGGGGGCCACTTCACTTTCCAATGCTAACATAAGCACATCAGTGACACCAAGAGATCATTCATTTTACTTGGGTTTTGGGTTTCTGGAAAAGAGACCTAGTAAATCCTTATGTTTCTCCTAGAAGTTTCATTACCAAAGGATATAAAAGAAAACATAACAACGAAAGGGGGAAATTATTACTAAAAGAGTATTCACAATTACTGTGCGGAATTTTATAGCTTTTAAATCAATACCAAAATTTTGATAGAGTAAAATTAACAGAGAATATATTGATACAAATTTCCATGTCTCCATTTATATACTGCTTATATTTTATCTTTCATTATAAATATTCTAGCCCTTTGGGGAAAGTTTGGCTAATAAATGCTCTTAGTAGAGGAGAAACATGAAGATTTTCATTAGCTATAAAAGCCACTACTTGCTGGAAACAAAGTGGTATCGTTAAACAAACCTGAAACTTACAGAAAGATAATGGGAAGTGAATCTAAAATGCTGATGACCTCTGCGGCTGTTTGTTAATAAAAACCACATTAAATGACTCAGCAGATGATCCATCCATAGCCTAAATGTATTCCATCTGTCTTTATTCACGCGTAGACGGCAACCGTCCTGCGTGCTCTGTAGATGGCTCTCACTAAGTGGTATTTGGTGTGAGTTTTCCTACCTGCGCAGCTCGTTCTCTCTCAGCAAGTTAAAACCCACTCAAAGAGGACCAACAGTGTGCGGAAATGGAGCTGTCAGCAAGTTCTTTTAAGTTAATGGGACGGTGTTGGCTTAGTTTTATTGTGCCCATTGATAAGGGAGCGAGTGTTCCTCTCCTGTGTGGCGAGGCACTGATAAGCATTGTCGTTTCGTCTTTTCTGACTCTTTAGAGCACAGGTGGACATTTGAGCTGGGAAAATATTTGCTTCAATACATTCCATGCTGTAAGCAATGCATTTTTAGAACCTTTCCACTTTGCTAATAAGATGGGAAAACATGGTCACCTCTGAACAAAATATATTTAAGCCAAGACATGTTATCGTAGGATTATTCTAGCATTTATAACTTCACTATTAGCTAGCATTTACCTTGCCAGTATTTTTTACTTAAAAATGTATGTTATGGAAATACTTGTGATATATTTTGTTTTGGGTTTCAGAAGAACAAATGCATAGGGACTTGCATATCAGGAAGCAATAAAATGATAGTTTAAAACTACATGGCAAAATTCATGACAATTTAGTTGAAAGCTACACAATTATGTTTTATCTTTTGGTGGAGACGTAATCAATTAAAGGTCAGAATAGAAAATTCTTTCCCACTGTGTTCTAAATATGCTGTACAAACGCAAAAGATGTCCCTGTTCTCTCTGTATGAATCTCTCTGTGTATATGTGTTCTCTTTCTCTCTCTCTCTTTCTCTGTTTACTCTGTGTCTCTCTATTACACTCTGTCTCTGTCTCTCTCTCTGTCTCCTCCCTCTCTGTCTCTCTGTCTCTCTCTCTGTCTCTCTCTCTGTGGCACACAGACACACAGGCAGCCCTCCATGTCCACAAGTGCTACATATACAGATTCTGTCAACTGTGTATCGAAACTATATTTTAAAATTCGTATTGAAGACACAGAAATATTTTGTCATTACTTGTTAAAGAATAAAAAATAGCTTTTTATAAAGCATTTACCTTATATCAGATTTGTAACTAGGGATCATTTGTAAGAAGATATATATGCATGTTTTATGCAAGTGATGTTCCAGTTTATATGCAGGCCTTGAGTGCTTAAAGCCACACAGACACCAATAGACGACAGCAGGTATGCTCTCTGTGGCATTTAGTTGCCAGCTGATATTTTAGCAAATTAAGGAAGTAGTTCCAGCTGTTATTTTTCTTTCTTTTTAATAAAAAAATGAAAATAAGAGCTGATCACTCCTGCCTCTCCAGTTCGTCTTGATTTACAAGTGGAAGGACTAAGAGAAACCAGAAGGACAAATGGTTGAACAAAGAACTAAGAAACCTGGTCCACCGGCAATGGGAACCGACAAGCCTAGAAGGCAGCCGCTCTGAGAGCCGAAGGGACTGTGCCCTCACTTGGTCTCCCCATGTCCTCTCCTCCCAAGGCCCCCAAGCTGTTAATTCACTCTGGGGTAGGGAACCTAGGCCATATCCCGAAGACAAAACTGACATAAAATAGAGTGTGGATTGACTTGGATCACAGAGGAAACGGACTTAACGCCACCCGAAGCCTGTGTGCAGTTTCCGGCTTTGGCGTCTTTCTTTCTTCATTGCCAGTTCTCTTACATGGCTTTCCATGCTTCCTTCCTTCAGATGAAAGGATGGGGGCACAAAGAGCTTCCCCTGAGCCTGAACTGCAGCTCAGGCCTTACCAAATGGAAGTGGCCCAATCAGCCTTGGAGGGGAAGAATCTTATCATTTGCCTTCCCACTGGGAGTGGGAAAACCAGAGTGGCTGTTTACATCACCAAAGATCACTTGGACAAGAAGAAGCAGGCATCGGAGCCTGGGAAGGTGATAGTCCTTGTCAATAAGGTATGGCTCCCTGTGCTCACCTTTGCTTCAATATCCTTATTTTTGTTTCATTATTCTGAAACTTTCAGATGTTGACATTTGTAGCAACAAATTGCACAGATTTTGTTTAATTAGGTGTAATGTCAAATAAACCATTTATTTTAATTTTCCTCTTTAAGGTATATACCTGAAATTTAAAAGATTAACTTTTAGGGATTTTTTTCAAAAATCTGCAACATTAAATCAAATCATTCTAACTTATGTGTAAAAATTTTCCAACACACAGTGTAAGGCCAATAAATATGAGTACATGTGACCTGAAATTGTCTCTGGAATGGAATCTAGGATTAGTTACCACCTTTTAAAGTCTCTTTAACCCCTAATGCTTTAACCAAACATCCTCTTTTTCCAAAATATACAGAATGTGACTGTATAAAGAGAAAATTAAGTGAAGATTTTGTCTGTTTCAAGTTAAATAGGCAAATTGATGGTAAAGAATTTATGCAAATATATAATATTAAATGCTATTGAACTTTTCCCTGAAAATGTATGTCTTCTGAGGACCCCAAACCCATCTTCTTATCAACATTATAAACAGTATTTATTTGAATTTTATTTAAATAGATGAGAATTTATGCATTTGTAGATTAGGAATATTAATCTTTCCTATTTAATAAATAAAATTTAGTGTGCTTTTCCTGACCATCAGTAGCCTTCTTGTTTCCATATATTCAATTACATAAACTACATCTATAAACTTTTAAGACCGTATTTTTAAAGATTTACTTATTCTAAACCTTTTGGTTGAAAGCTGCCTCGCTATACTTAAAACTACATGCAGAATCCAAGCCTTGGCGATTTCATCATGACATTTGAGACAGACTTGCGTGCAGCTTCTGAGTCCCACGTGCTCTCCTGGCACCGGGCACGTGACTCAATGGCAGAGCCGTAGTGTCCCCAAAACAAAGCAAAGGGACATGATATCTTTATCTTACAGCTTTCTACACACTATAAGAAGATAGGTTTGTTTTTCTTTGGTTGGTGATGATGACACATTAGTATTTATTTGCCCAAAACCTTTCATTTGTTTCCTTTTCAAATATAATACGTTTAAATCCTTCTTCTAAATATCAGCACTTTGACCTTAGACAAAATTAGAAACTTCTCTGGCTTTTTATTTGACTAGTCTGTAAAATCAAATTAGCTTCCATGTTCTGAAGTTAAAAATGTGTCTATGCATACACACATGCTCACATACTAAAAAGAGTTTAATAATGGTTTGCTAAATTTTCATATCTTTCTTACATGGAACTTAATAAAGTGAAATATTTCACATATCGAACAAGATTGAGTCCTAGGTCCATAGGAAAAAAAATAATGTTAAATTATTATTCAGGCACTTAAAGGCTCTCAAACCGATGCCTTTGTTTCTTTGGGGCAATTTTGCCATTTTCTGCATTTTATCCTCATTCCCTCTCATCTCAAAAATTCTCTTTCCTATTTTTCTTTCTCTGTTATGTTCACCACTTCAGCCAAACCATGAACTTTCAGTTACTATTTTCCATTCTTTTCCTTCCCTAATTTCCATTATCTGGTCATAGGACCATACACCCTAAGAGTTGAGGGGGCCTTTGTGATGTAGCCTTCTTCTTTGGCAGAAATATGCCACTTCTGCTGGTTAATGCCTGGTACCAAGAATACCTAACAGCTTTCGAAATAACCACAGGTATTCTTTCCACACTTGCTGCCCAAGGAGATCCACACATGTGAATATTCACCCAAACTTATGTTTCTGTGGAACACACGGTCACTCTTTCCTCTGTCGTTCTGGAGCATAAACCTCATTCTCTGCTTTTGCAACAGCTCTTTATAAAGAAAAGGCAACATCCTGTCATTATTCATGTAACACAATTCCTAGGCCCCCCAAGATTTGGAGTTTTCCCAGACCCAGTGTTTAGAGTTGGACAAAATGTTGTAGATACAGTCTTAGGAGTGTGGAGTGAAGGGAAAATGAGGTAGACATCCAGCATGGGTCTGAGGACATTTGTCCATCACAGACTTCGACATTAGCTGCATCTTGTTATCTTCTTAAAATCCCAGGTTCCTTTTCATTTGAATACATACTAAGCTGAAAACCTTTTTAAATTATTTTTCTGAAACTAAGTTTCGAGCTTTCAGTGCAAGCACCCAATATTTTCCATATTATTCTTCATGTTATTTGATCATTTTTAGATCTGTTTTTATTATTTTATGTGCATGAGTGTTTTGCCTATATGCATGTTGTGCAACAAATGCGTGCCTGATACCCATGGAGGCCATGGCATTTCAAATGGCTTTTCCCCACAGATGAGCACTGAGAGCGTCACTCAGTCCTTTTCTGCCTCATTCTTGTTTTCTTTGAGATTACTAAAAGCCTTCCCACTAGCTCTCTATTTACATCATAATTGCATAATCTAAGTTTTTTCAAACATAATTAAAATAACTTCAACTTTAATTATTGATTTTTTTCTTCAGGAAATCTCCAATTTAGTAAGACAGCATATTCATGTTTAGCCCAATAGCAATGTCTTATAACTTTTAATCTAGAATATAGAAATTCTAGTTTCTAATACCATTTCCTTTCGTCTCCATCCTTTCCAAAGTTATAGCCTTCAAGTGCAGAGAGAAAAGCAAACACCACCTGTGCTCCCAGACTTTCTGTTTCCTATCTAGGGCTTCACCATCATGAGGGATAAATCCCAGGTTCCTTCCGATGCTGGGATGCAGCCCCATATGATTCAGCAGAAGTGGGTAGCAGTTGGGCTTGATTAGTCTTGGCACGCACTGTGTCACATCTCAGGAAAAGGCTCCAAGAGGACCACATACCTCCCAATTAGCCATGTCAGACTTGCATCTGGCTTTCTCTGTGTCCTTCAGTAGGAAGTCAATGCCACCCAGAGTGAGTCTCAGGATTATCCAACAGTGACTGAATTATCAGGTAATGTGATCATTACGAGAAACTGATGGTGCCTGTGCTGAAGCTTGGCCATGACATTCTTCCTGCCAGTTTCCTATTTGCTACACTCTGGACTTTCGAACTTCCATTTTTACATCCTCCTAGAATGGAACCTGTCGCAGGCTTTTTCTTTTGGGTCACCAACCAGCTCCCAAATCATGGCACAGAGACTTCCTATTAGTTATGAATGCTTGGCCTTATCTTATCCTCTTACAACTTAACCTGTTTCTATTTGTCTATAGAAATTTACCCTTTTCTTTCTGTATGTCCTTGGGGATTTACCCTTTTCTTTCTGTATGTCCCACTTTTCCTGCTTCTTCTGTTTCTGGCTGGCTGGTGCTGGCTGTCTCTCTCTCTCCCTCCTTTGTTCTCTTCTTCTTCCTCTCCTCTCTTGAGCCTGGATTCCGCTTACTATGTATTCTCTTTGCCTGCCAGCCCCACCTATCCCTTTCCTTCCCATTCATCTTTTAATTAGACCAATCAGGTGCTGTAGCAGGCATGGTTAAACAGCAACATATAATTTTCATAACTAAACAAATATAGCAAAAACAATTGTAACATGTCCTTACATAGTTAAACAAATGCAGCAGAAACAAATATAACACATCTTTACACAGCGAAAATAATATTTCACAGCATAAATAATTGTAACACATCTTTATCTAATTAAATATTCCACAAGAACCCTCAAGATAGCCTGACTGGGGTTGGCCATATAGCTCAGGTGTTAGGGTATTTGCCTAGCAAACAGGAAGCCTAGAGGTCATTCCTTAGCACTGCACACAGCACAAATCATGCTTGGTGGTGCATGCTTGTAATTCCAGCACTGAGGAGATAGAGACAGAGAAATCAGGAGTACAAGGTTATCTTTAGCTACATAGGGAATTCAAGGCCAGCCTGGACTCTATGCTAATACCCTTTCTCAAACAAAAGTAAACAAAATTTAAAAGTAACATAGACGAGCTGATCTTTCCCTTGGTCCAGGAGTTACTGAATGACTTGAAAGGTGGAGGTGGCACTGGGGTTCCAACAGTTGCTGTCACCAGTTATTGCAACATACCGGGCTGACTAGAAAAGAAGTAAAATTTCTACCTCTCTCACCCATGCTCGCTACTTTGTTTTCATGGACACATCAAAGCCATCCTGGTAGTTCATTCTTTCCCATCCTGCACGTTGTCCTAACAAATGTGTTGACACTACTGTCCACGTTCCTTGCTCTTTCCACTCTCATAGTCAAATAGCCTCTAGCAGGATCCCAGGCACTAAGGATAAATGATCTCTAGAATATGTGCTCAGCTAGACTGAGTTTCTCTAAGTCAGCAGCCTTATCTTAAATACCTTTGTGTTCTAGATGGAGTGTCTACATCTAATACAAACATAATGGGTATTTAGTGTCAGGTGGATAGATGGAATGATATATAGGTGGTAATATCAAATTAACTGGTTCAGTGTAAACATTTCTCTTACTAGTCCACACACAGTCCTTTGCCTGATATGCTTCTGTAACTTTCAATTTGCTTTCCTCTCTCTGTCTTCTGAATTTTAAAAAACTCTGTATGTTCTCATTTATAAAGGTAATGTTAGCTGAACAGCTTTTCCGCAAAGAGTTCAACCCATTTTTGAAGAAATGGTATCGCATTATTGGATTGAGTGGTGATACCCATCTGAAGATATCATTTCCAGAAGTTGTCAAGTCTTATGATGTCATCATCAGCACAGCTCAGATCCTGGAGAATTCCCTCTTAAATCTGGAGCATGGAGAGGATGATGGTGTGCAGCTGTCAGGTATGCTGGGATGATGATTTTTAGAAAAACGACTGATAGAGATATTAAAGATAGTAGCAAAGGCTGCACCTTGTATCATTTTTTTACTTGATGAAAATTAACCTTAGTTTATCTAAGTTATTTTTTATTTCCTGAGGCTTCATTGAAGTGCTCTACTTCCTGGAAAATGAACAAAAACAGAAAAATGTTTAACTTGATGGTTTGCTTTTTCATAAGTATCTCGTTACTAAATCAGGCATCAAACATTCACTCTATTCTTCCATTACTTCACATGCAAGCATGCGTGCGCGCGCGCACACACACTACAGAGTTTCAACTTAACTTTTGCCTGACCCACTGCTTACCAGAGTTCCTCCAAACCCTTCCTTTGAGAGGCCAATTGCTCTTCCTTTGTGATATCATTCTGCTTATGTCTCTCCAAGAGAATAATTACCTTGTAATATAAATATATATCATATACATAAAATTTTATATATAATTTTTAAATTTGGTGATAGATCCTGTTAGAACTACCTTCTTTACTGTAGAATAAGACTACAATCCTGCCTACACTATTTGCAATAGTTAAATGATTAGGAGAAAGACCGAGAAAAGTAAAAGTTATCACAATAATTAAATGTAAGCTTTAAACCACACAAAATCATCCCTCTCTAAATAGCATACTTTCACTTGCCGTAACAAAAATAGAGTTTCTCAGTCTAAAATTAAAATTTTGTTCAAGAACAAATGTAGAGCCCTGGGAAGATTTTATTTTTGTGTTTGTTGTTTGTTGTTTGTTTGGAAGAAAGATATGAGTTTCACTAACACTTTCTGAATCTTGTTTTGAGACACGGATAATAGCGAATAGGAACAGAGTCATGATGACCACACATGAACTTTTTATTCATGTGTGGTAATAATGGGTAAAGTTATATTCATGGGTAAAGTCACAGCAGTAGACCGAAGTAGGGCTGTACCAGTATTCTTCCGGATGACTGACATGCAGTGGCAGCTCATTCTATTAGCTTCAAGGTTCTTTTCCTACTGTTCTAGGCCAGTTTGGGTGAACACCTCCTACCTTTTCTGTTCAGATTTTTCCCTCATTATCATTGACGAATGCCATCATACCAACAAAGAGGCGGTGTACAACAACATCATGAGGCGGTATTTGAAGCAGAAGTTGAAAAACAATGCCCTCAAGAAACAAAACAAGCCAGTAATTCCCCTGCCACAGATCCTAGGACTGACAGCTTCACCAGGTGTTGGAGGAGCCAAAAAGCAAGCCGAGGCTGAAAAACATATTTTAAATGTAAGTCTCTGAGTTTATGAACAACCAACCAGCTCTGTTGAGTGCCTAGACTTCTCAGGATTTTCAGTATGTGCTGAGAGTTCAAGTGCCAACGTCATCCTTGAAGGTTGTTTGCTTTGCCTCTAGAAAATAGACTCAATCTTCTACAACATGGCAATATCCTTCATAAACGAGTAATAGAGAACAATAACATGATTGCTATGAAGCTGGATATAATTAGTGAGAAGGACTGTAGAGATGGCTCAGCTATTAAAGGCTAGGCTCACAACCAAAATTAGTGAGAAGTTTGGGTTGAATAGAATGCCTTTGCAGCTATTTTACTTCAACACTTGAACATCATGATCTCTTGATACAGATACAGAGTTAAACCACACATGCCGATAATTTTCATTGCTGATGACTTGTTCCTCTGTGACTTTCAAAGCAGCATGCTTTTTGTGTCTTTTTCCACTATGTATCAGTCTAGGATATGGGTTACTCACACGAAAAGATAAAAGATGCAAATGTAGTGGTTCTTGCCTTTAATCCTGGCACTTGGGAAGCAGAGCCAAGCAGATTGCTGGGAGTTTACAGCGAGTTCCAGGCCAGCTAGTGCTGCTGAGTGAGACCCTGTCCCTTAAATAAGGGTTTGGGGATGGGAGGTGGGGGGGAGTGGGAAATAGGAATATGAGGAGCTTTTATTAAAGATGCACCCATCAACTTCCCCAAATAGGGGTGCTATTTACAGTGCTGCTGTTGACCTCAGGTGAGACCATCAGGGGACCTAAGAAGCCTCTCATTGGAGGTGGAATTCAGTAGAAGCTGCGAAAGTAAAAAAATTTAGAAAAGGATTGTCTCCAGGATATATCTTATTGCTGAAGTAAAGGCCTAACTGCTGCCTATGATCTAGGCACCAAGAAGAAGGTAGCCCCTCCCTTTGTGCTGTCTTCGTATGTAGAAAAGAGCGGAGATACATGGACAAGAGCGTGACCATGAATGTGGCAGCCTGATACAGACAGATAGCAGCTGCCACAAAACTATCCTGCTAATCTGCATAAATTGTTCTATTTTCTAAGCTATGAAATGGAATTTAAATGATAGCTTTTTCTAGAATTAGACTTAGAACACACTTTTAGAAGACGCCAGAAAAAATATTATTGATAATTGGTTGAATACATCCGTAGAAGGCATTGCTAAAATGCTACATTTAATATAATGCAGTATATTACTTGAATGGAATGTTATACTACATATTTATGCTAAAAGCTTCATATTACATTTTGTTGACATAAAACTATGCATTCAGTTGTAAGAAAAGAATACTTAAAGTGTCTCTTTTCCAGATATGTGCCAATCTTGATGCCTTTACCATTAAAACAGTGAAAGAGAATCTCGATCAACTTAAAAACCAAATAAAGGAACCATGCAAGAAGTTTGTGATTGCTGATGACACCAGAGAAGTATGTTCCAAACAGTTCATATGTATTTGTCTGGCAATGCCATATTCAGTTTAAAGATGGCCGGGGATCTTTTATGTTCACCAAATGAGTAGTCACATTTAACATTTTTATCAAAGCAGTCATCATTTTATGCTTTTAAAAATTGACAAAAAGCAGCAACACTACTAGGAATTGTCCTCACCATCTTCCTCCTCCTGTCTTAGATGGAGCGTAGTTCAGGATTTGACTACATGCAATTCTTGGAGGAGGGGGAGCATTGGGCTGAGGAGCATGGGATGGCTAAATTAGAGGGATTGTAGCAGTTAATGCCCTCTTACTGACTTGATGCTTTGCAAGATTGGTTTTTTGACATTCCAGGGAGCCATTCTGTTGCAGTTGGCCATGACAATAGGTTTTCTCATTTGTGTATTTTCTTTCCTTGGAAAACACTGATTGTGAACAAATAAAATATTTAATGTACCGATGCTTTTCTGATGAATATTTTCACTAATTAAAAAAATAACTTATAGCCAATATGGATGTTACATTTAATAGGTTATTCCAATTCTTTTTTCATAGAATTGAAGACTTAATAAATCTTAGCTATGAATAATAAGTTTAATCCCATTGAGAAGTCCCCTTCTAAGGCTATGGGACTAAATGATGGGATATGTATGCAGTAATGCTTGCAGTGTTTTAGGCACCAGGCCAGTGCTAGTGGCCAGTATCAGCCTCTACAATGTGTCCATTTTCATTTGGAAACAGAGCTATGCTGGCGTGTTAATTACGCTGTACCCGCTCTTTCAATTCTTGTCACCGGTATTTACCTGACAAACTCAAGTTCATTCTTCTCGTGATGATCATCCAAAAACTTTTCCCTGAATATCCTTTGAGAAGAATTGCCATTCTTCTTTTACTTAACTTTTAAAATTACTCTTTAGAAAAGTTCAATGCGTGGAGAAAAGCACAAAATGTGCCCGTGGATTTTCATAAATTGACCATACTTATGTAGAAAAATTTAGATAACGATACAGTACGTTACAAGGTCCTCTAAACTCCTTCTTTTTCCAGTCCCCATGCTAAGGGAAACTATTCATCTTGACTGATTTTGAACTTTATCCAAGTTGAATTCATATCTAGATTTTTCCAAATGATTTCAATTGCTTGTATTTTGGAAGGAATAGTGGTACCTGATAATCACAGAGGAATGTTAGCTAACTACAATTAAAGACTTTCTAAGTAATTGTGACATTGACTCAATAAATATTTGTAATTGCCTTTAGCTTTCAAGGTTTGTAATACTGACTTTTTAAGAAATTTAGATGGGCAATTTATGATAGAAGTTTATGGTGTCAGGATTGGTGTGTCCTGTTGGTAGAAGCAAAATGGTAAAAACCAAACACAGCGAACAAAGAAGTGGTCACAGGTTATTTTGTTACATTGAATAATTAATGATTCTGAATCAATTATAATATGTAAATTATTTTAACAAAGACAATGCCATTTCAAACAACTTTAGTAATATTTGTATAATTGTTTTTAGAATCCATTTAAAGAGAAACTTATAGAAATTATGACCAGCATCCAAACTTACTGCCAAATGAATCCAACGTCAGATTTTGGAACCCAGCCTTATGAGCAATGGGCCATTCATATGGAAAATAAAGGTAATTTGGGTCTTGATCTAACAGTTTTTTCCTTGTTTACACCGAGATTTTAGATGACGCTTTCAGACTCAAGAAGCAATCTGAAAGCAAATGGAACATCAAGTAGAATTTCTTTTTTGTGCTTAGGGCAAGCCCGCACGTGTTCTAGCTCCTCATCTGAGGGAAGAGGTGTCAATTCACCCGGTTTTCACTTTCATTTATTATATATAAAGTATTAAGGCAGCTATCAACAGCTCTGTCTCCAAAGGCAATTTTACTGACGTGTTTTTCCAAGCTGTTCAGCTATGGTTCATGTCCACGTTCCTGCTCATACTGAGCTCAAGCAGCAAGCGTTGGCATTGAAAACCAGCCCCTTTAGAGCCCATGGCACATATGGAGCCTTGCTCATTCTAACACCGCAGTGAACTGACTTCTGAGCCACAACCAATTCAAGTTTACAACACAGTTGTAGGACGGTTCTCTGCCCTTTGCCTCACTCAGTGGTTTTTTCTTTTTTTTAATTTCACAGCTGCTAAAGATGGAAACCGCAAAGACCATGTCTGTGCAGAGCACTTGAGGAAGTACAACGAAGCCCTACAAATAAATGACACAATCCGGATGATTGACGCATACAGTCACCTGGAAACTTTCTACAGTGATGAGAAAGAAAAGAAGCTCGCGGCCCTAGAGGACGATGATGAAAGTGGAGACGATGCCAGCAGCAATGATGATGTAAAGAAACCTCTGAAACTGGACGAAACAGATAAATTTCTCATGAATTTATTCTTTGGTAAGACTCAGTGTAACACAGAGCCCAGGTTCCTGCTCTGACCTCTCAGACAGAGACTCACTGCTCTCTTTGAGTTTTAAAGAATGCCTTCAAAATTCGTCTTAAAACAAAAGGAATTTCATGAAGACTGTGATTTATAATTGATAACACAGGTTAACTTTTAATTGTGTGATCATAATTAACCATTTGATCATCCAGCTTTTATTGCCCAGACCATTGCAATTAATTAATTAACAAGTCTGAGCACTAAATATATCACAAGAAGATCACCTACAGATGAGTCCTGTCTTAGAGCATCATTATGTAATAACTGACAGTGTAATTTTTTTTGTTTGTTTTTCAAGACTCAAGACAGGGTTTCTCTGTAGCTTTGGATCCTGTCTGGGTCTTGCACTGTAGACCAGGCTGGTCTCGAACTCACAGAGATCCACCTGTATCTGCCTCCCAGGTTCTGGTGTATACCACCTTAAAAGTATGCACCACCACCTAAATTTTTTATTTAACTTATGAATGCAAGCTAATTTTATTTTTAATACTTTTAAAGTCAGTTTCTTCTTAAACTAACCAATAGAAATTGGACATATGTATGGTACATAATAGGTTGTGTATGTGTGTGTGCACACACGCGCACTTAGTGGAATAGCTACATCATGCTAATTACATTAATAATTATTTTTAAAGATAACAAGAAAGTGTTGAAAAAACTTGCTGAAAACCCAAAATATGAAAATGAAAAACTCATTAAATTAAGAAACACTATATTGGAGCAATTTACAAAGTCTGAGGAATCATCTCGAGGAATTATTTTCACGAAAACACGGCAGAGCACCTATGCACTTTCCCAGTGGATTACGGAAAATGAAAAGCTCGCAGAAGTCGGCATCAAAGCACATCATCTAATTGGAACAGGACACAGCAGTGAAGTCAAGCCCATGACACAGGTACAGCAACTTCTTGGAGTCGTTTCTTACCCTTCAACTAGTCTTTTCTAATTGCTTGAGATATTTCTCAATCCTTTCACCATCTCAAACAGAATCCCAGGAGGCTCTTGTGTTTGGCATTTTGAGTTAATGGTAGGCTGTTAGCTGGTACTCGATGAGTTAAGTGTCATCTTGGAATTCCCTTTTCTTTTTGCATACTCATGGGGATTTCTGAAGTTTGGTGCCTCTTGTAAAGATGAGTAACTTTTACCTTAACATAGCAAAGAAATATTCACAATATAAAATCAAGTGGGAATTTAAAGCTTCACAGAATGTGTGGGTGACAACCAAAATTGTACAGCAAATATTTGTAAAATAAAGCCTATAAGAACTTGGAGGAATTAACGTACTGGCTATGTTAGGGCAGCGTTTTGAGACGGATTCTGCTCCTTTGTTAGACTCTTAAAATGATATTATTTATTGCGTGCACAGTAAAAAACATTTCTGAGAAAAAAAGATGCTTGTAAATGGTTTTTGTGTTTAAAGTATTGTTTTACCTGTTTAAATATTCTTCGGAAAGCTAACTTTCCCTTGGGTCTGGCTTGGAGGGGAGACACTTCAGTTCTGTGATAGGCCATCACTGTTTCACACGATGGAACAAACCAAATCCATTTAGTGCTTAAGAGAAGAAAACTTGAAATTCCCCATCCTGACGCTCACTAGCTGTGCACTCCCTGGTGGTAGCTGATTTAAATCTAAGTGCTGCCATCCCTACGGTCTCACCTTGTGAACTGGAGTGGACTCATCCATCCTGATAACAGTTAGGCACGTACTTGATCTGAGGTCTTAGAGCCCTGAGCCTGGAATTGTGTATTCAAGTACTCTTTGAAATGAAGGCACAGCTGTATGCTAAAATCAAAGACATGATTTTTTTAAATCAATGGGTGTGAAGGAAGAAGGTAGAAGGTGCAGAGATTTGTCAGGGACATTTCTATCATGTTCTTCCACAGTGATGAGATAAATAAAAACTCACATTGCCTTTTAAGAAGAAAGGAAAGGGCGTAAGAGAACACACACTTGGTCTAGAAGGTTAATTTTGCTTAGTTTATAAGGATAGAAGTGTGCGCTGATGCCAGAGGCTAGCAGCTTTGATGAGAGCTTGCTGTGAGGAAATAAACACCACCGACTGTCTACATCAGATGGGATTTATACTCAGCTGTTTCTCTAATGCCAAGGCCAGAGGTTGGATTTCAATTGACTTATATTAACTTTCAAAGTCCACATTTAAAAAAATACTTATGGTGATTAGGCTGCAATCATACAGTCATCTACTTTTAATTTATATTATCTTTTGACTAGGCCTTATATTTACCCTGGTTAAAGTTAAATCTTCCTCAAAGTAAAATTAAAGAGTAACACTGCTACCCACTGTTCCAGCACCCCTCCCTGGAGGCATCCAGCACTCTGATTTTCTCCTATATCCTTTCTGGACTGTTCTGTAGGTTTTCGTGTTTGTTTTTTCCTGGGTGATCCTTACAGTGACCAACTGCAATATACATGGGAAAATTTCTGTCTCCCCAAACTGATATAAATGGTTCAGTGATTTTTCTTTTTTCAGTCCCTAAATCTCAGACTCTGGGGTTGATGTACTGAAAGGTAAACCCTATTTTAGCCTGTCCCTGCCAAGCCTTTTCTGAGCCAGCAACACTTCTCCCCCTTTTCTTCCTCCCAAATTGCCCACCAATTTATTTCCTTGGCATAAAGAATGCTCTTCCCACCTCCAGACTGCAGGATGGAAATATTTTTGTTATTGTGTGGTAATCCCAGATTGGAAATCAAATGTTGTCTCACCATCATGTCTTTGTTCATTGCCAAAAACAGATGGCGGCAAATCCACGCATGATCTAATCCTCTGATTTACACTGACCAGTTGCAATTTATGATTTCTTCTCCTAATTAGAAGATCTGAATGTGTTTAGCATCACAAAATTTAATTTATTAAAATGTTTCCACAGAATGAACAAAAAGAAGTCATTAGTAAATTTCGCACTGGAAAAATAAATCTGCTTATCGCTACCACAGTGGCAGAGGAAGGCCTGGATATCAAAGAATGCAATATCGTTATCCGCTATGGCCTCGTCACTAATGAAATAGCCATGGTCCAGGTACGCTCAGAGATCTGTACCTAGTGTGTTCCTTCTCATTCTTGTGTGCCTATATGGATTCCTCCCTTTTACTAAAACAGCACAAAACCTCTGTTGCAATAAGGCCACTTTTTTGTTTCCCCGCCGACCAGCAGCTCAGACCCAAAATAATCATACAGAAACTATATTACTTAAAACACTGCTTGGCCCATTAGCTCTAGTTTCTTATTGGATAACTCTTATATATTAATTTAACCCATTTCCATTAATCTGTGTATCACCACATGGCAGTGGCTTACTNCTTCTTCCTCCCAGCATTCAGCTTAGTTTTCCCCACCTAGCTAAGTTCTGCCTTCCTATAGGTCCAAAGCAGTTTCTTTATTAATCACTGGTAATCACAGCACACAGAGGAAAATCCCACATCACTCTTTAGCTTTAAGTATACAACTGTGTTTCTGCTAAAAGACCAATCTTAAAGAACTGCAAGCAAAGCCTTTTATATGACTGCTGTTTGTTGAACTACTATGGCAACCTCTTATAATTTAACTAACAACCCTATTTTGGTTGCTATTTCTATGTCCTGAGATTTTTCCAAGACCATGCATAAAATTGGCCCCATTACAAGGCTCAGAAGAGGCCTCCTCGGTCTTAAGATGTCAGTGATTCCCTAGTGGAATCAGGAATCTGGAATCTGAACCACACTGTCCACAAATGTCTGACAAAGTAACCCATTCAGACCTCAGGGAGCCCAGCAGTTCTGTGTTTTCCTCCTTCAGTCACTCAACTTTTCTATATATTTAGTTTCCTATAAAATCTTGAGTGGGGTCAGTAAATAAATGAATAGTTCTCAGTTTGCATCCAAATTTCACAGCTCTCTTGCTCACCTATATTGACAATGTCATGGTATTTAGAGGACTTATGATGAAGAAAATATAGGACATTATTCTTTAAACATGAAAGGGTTTTATTTCATCCTTTGGTGCATGACAAGTTATTGAAGATGAATGTCATTGGTCAGTTAGATTATTTCAGGAAGTGATCTGTAAGTCAGAGGTTTCTGACTATAATATCAAGGCAGTTTGCCCAGGAATAGTATTATTGTAGACAGCTAAGCTCTTGAGCTAGGTAACCAAGCTTCTACTATTAAGAATGTGTCGTTATCAACTCAGTGATCAATTGGATCTAGTGAGTTCCACTCTGTCAGTGCTAGGTTGTTTATGCTCTGTTGGATGGCCTGATACCCACACACTTAAAGGGACACTAAATGAATGGCCTTAGTGGTCATTAAAACTCAGAAAGAGGACATGAAGATGGATGTTGGGGAGGGGAAAATGGGAAGTGGATATTGTCATATTTTGTTGTTTACACAAATGAAAATTTTAAAGAACAAAAAATTTGGTCTCTTTTTATATGCATATTTTCCTGGAGAAATGTGTAAAGTCCAAAGTAGGTTGCCAGGAACAGTTCTGTGTGTGCAGAAGCCCTGGTGCCAAGGACAGAAATGTGCCTTGTCCTCATCCATCCTCCTTTCAAATAGATGGCTTCACTGGTCCAAGCCACTGCTCAGGGTTTCCGTGGTTTATAACAGTTGCTCAGGGTGCAACAGAGCTATATGGGTGGTGTATTATTTTGGCTTCTAAGAGTTGCCAAAATCATTCTAGAACATTTCATTAAAGGACATTTAAGTTTGAAAAAGTTTATCTACAAGCCATGGGTAATAACTACCTCTACTGAGAATGGAGAGATCATTTGAAGGCTTGATACCCACAAAGACTATCTTCCCAGGAACAGCTCATAGCAAGACACATCGTTTGTTTCTTTGTTCATGTTCTCAGGCCCGTGGTCGAGCCAGAGCTGACGAAAGCATTTATGTCCTGGTCACCAGCAGTGGCTCGGGAGTTACTGAACGTGAGATTGTTAATGATTTCCGAGAGAAGATGATGTATAAAGCTATAAACCGTGTTCAGAATATGAAACCAGAGGAGTATGCACATGAGGTATTGTTCTTGGCCACTGTTGAGTTTAGATTTCATCTGAAAATGGCTACATTTGGTGGCCACTGATGTCTGTGTGGGTACTTCTCCAGACAGAAATTGTGCTGAGTTATCATCTCCTGTCTGAAGATTTGTTCTTAGTCCAGATTCACACAAAGCCCCAAGATCTATGGGAGGGCAGGAAATAGGGGAATTTTGATCATTGCAGGGAAACCAAACACCAACTTCAGTAATATAAATTTAGGCTGCCCTTTTCCAGAAAGACTTGTGCAACTCACTCATTCAAACCTACCTGGTAGTTTCAATCCATATGTACAAACAGTGTCTTTATTACAGAAATATGTATAAAATGGATATTGTCTTCTAGGCAGTATTCTAGAAACAGAGAACATGGTGTCAAATAAAACATACTACCCTTGCTATATGTAGTAGGGATTCTAGTGTGTGCTTGGTAAGGATGGGGGAGACAAACAATAAACACAAATTTCACAGGGTTGTGCATATCATACACCAGTGAACACTATGGCCTTATAATAGGATTGTGTAGCCAGGCTTGGTGGTTCATGTCTGTAATCACAGCATTCAGAAGGCTGAGGCACAAGGATAACTGCATGGTTCTGAATGATTAAAATGTACGTAATATGTCATATGGCTGAATCTCAATTTACTAACAGTTATTTGAATTAGACAAAGGCACACAGTGGGGGAAAAGAATATATTTATACAATATTTCAGGAAACTTTCATACCACTGAAGTAAAGACTGTAACTCCTATAATAGCAAACAATCCATTTAGAAGAAAATTCACACCCTTGCATATGGGTGTGAATGTTAGTTTCTTAACATTAGAATTGGCTCTCCCCTAAATAGAGTTTTAGGGAGGGGTGCTTTCAAATTGGTGTGCAAAGTATGTAACCAACTCCAAGGTTTCCTGGCCAGGTTTTCATACAAACTTACATTTTAAAACCCCTTAAATATAAAGTAAACCAAACATTTTTTCACTAAATGATCCTGCAATAAAGTTATTCCCTCATATTTATGACTAAAGGCAATGACTTAGTGAGATTCTTATAAAAGCTGATGCTTTAAGACTAAGTTGCTTAGGTGGATTCTAGGACACTCTATAGTTCACAGATCAGAGTCTCCAAATCCATAGACTAAAACATTGTACTAGTTAGCCTTTAATTACTTTAAGAAATACCTGAGGTATACTGATTTATAATGTAAAGAGGTTTATGAGTTAAAGCCATAAGGTCTAAGAACAGGGAGGGTTCTGTGAGCCCTCGCCCCCGATATGTTATCACATTATGGCAGGAATGTATATGTTTCTCAACTTCTGTGTGCCCTCTCTGTCCTCACAAAGCCACCATAATTCAATTCTGTGGCTTCCACCCCTAACTCCTAATCCAAGATAATCTTTTCTCAAGGGCCCCATTTCTAAGCACACAACTAGATTAAGTTTCACTTCCCCTAATACTATTATTAACAGAAGACTTTGTGGGTTCAATTCACACATGAATACAGAGGTGCCAGCAGTATTCAAATCATGACAAATGATCCATCTAGGGCCTCCAGAATGGACTGCCTTTCTCGGTGTCCCTTGAGCAAGAGATCTGCCCTCTCAAGATTTCTCAGGTGGATGGAAGAGAGAGAACAGCAATGAAGTGGACTGTGTACAGTGTTGTTACACTCAAGACTCCCAGAAAGAATTGCTGTTTACCAGTTGCTGAGAGAGCAACTCTACTCTCCCAGTTCTAAATGCCCTGTCAGCAGTATGTAGGCAACCACTGATAGAAAGTGAGAGTTGACACAAAAGACAAAGTCTGTTTTGTATGTCATAAAATGTCAGTCTTACTGAAAAGTGAAAATTATAGCAAACATCTAGAATGAACCCAAACATCGCGCACCACTTGACCCAACACCTTTCACTCCTTCCTTCCATTGTATTTGGACTTAGGTAGACATTGGCTACAGTAGAAGACTGTATACTAGATTCATTTGGTGCTGTTGTCTCTTCATTTTTATCTTCTAGAGTACAATCTAAGATATGTGAATTTCAGCTCGTTCATGTCCATAAAACTATGAAGAAATATTTAATTCACTATTCTTGTCTCCACACAGATTTTGAAGTTACAGGTACAAAGTATCTTGGAAAAGAAAATGAAAATCAAAAGAAGTACTGCAAAGCATTACAATAACAATCCATCATTAATAACTCTACTCTGCAAAAATTGTAGTATGCTTGTCTGCTCGGGAGAAGACATCCACGTGATTGAGAAGATGCATCATGTCAACATGACACAGGAATTCAAGTGAGTGCAGCAAGACCCAGGTCTAGATTTCTTTAGCAGAGGTGAGGTTCATGGCATTCTAAACATTCTGCTTACACAGTGAGAGTGAGAGTTCCTTTCTTTTCACAATTTTCCCTTTTCTAGTCCCTCTCATATAATCTGATCTCTTGAGTCTGTTTTGTAAGTAATCTCCCTTGAGACAGGGAGTCAAGCTAAGACACAAAGCCCTTTTGACACAAAGCACTTAACTTGCAGATGTCCGTATCTGTTCTCAATTATTCTGAATGGCTGAAAAGTTAAAATAACAGTGGACCTCAAAGGAGACCCAGGGACAGTGTGACACTTGGGAGGAATGTGTAGGATGGGGACATCTATCTATTTTGTCACAAAAATCCTGGGGAGCAGACGAGAAAGAACAAGATACAAGATAACCCAGGCGTGTTGGGTGATTGTTAAGTCCCACATGATGAACCCGTGACTGTACTGTCATTTTGTCAAGTCTCACTGGTACTCCTTCCTCTGGGACTGTTTTAGGAGACTCTACATTGTAAGAGAAAACAAAGCACTACAAAAGAAGTTTGCCGATTATCAAACAAATGGAGAGATTATCTGCAAATGTGGCCAGGCGAGTAAACTCTAGTGGGTTCCATTGTACTTTGGCCAAAAGGAATGTTAAATTGAATGGGCATTTGATTTCTCCTTTCTCTCTTGTTTTCTAGGCTTGGGGAACCATGATGGTCCACAAAGGTTTAGATTTGCCTTGTCTCAAAATAAGGAATTTTGTAGTGGATTTCAAAAATGACTCGTCAAAGAAACAATATAAGAAGTGGGTGGAATTGCCTATCAGATTTCCTGCTCTTGATTGCTCAGAATATTGCCTGTATAGTGATGAAGACTAGGTCTTGATTCATGACTAGTTCACAATGTTGCCAACTCAAAATTTAGTATGATTTTGATTGATGTTTTCATTACACCACTGAGCTAATACAAGAATATATAAACGATCGTTTTGTTTTGTTTTAACTTGTGTAAAGAAAGAAAACAATGCATACTCCTTACTGGTCGTAAATGTAATTGTTAATATAAATTGTCAGCTTGATGAGCTCTAGCATCACCTGGGAGATGGGCATCTGGGACTGCCTTTAAGGGATTGTCTTAACTTGATTAAGGTAGGAAGAACTGTCCACTGCAGATGGTCCCGTTCTCCAGGCTTGGGTCCTGGACTGTATAAAACTGAGAAAACTAACTGAGCCTGCACTTTCACTCATAATTCTGCTTCTTGACTGTGGAATGCAATATGACAACCTACCCCAAGCTCCTGCCACTGTGACATCCCCACAGGAATGGATTATAACCTCAAACTGGGCGCTACGAGAAATCCTTCCTTCCCACATTGCATTGGTCAGGTTATCACAACAACAGAAAAAAAGTAACTAAAACAATAGGGCTGAAGAAAATCTAGCAACAATACTCATTAGTATTGTGGAAAGTATTGGAGCATAAGTGAGAAGAATCCAAGATACCAATCTCAGCCAGTTCTGTCACGGGTTAATGTGGAATATTATTTTATCTGGGCAAAGATGTATTACAGTTATTTATTCTGTGGAATATTATTTTAACTGTGTAAAGGTGTGTCACTTTTGTTTATGCTACATTTGTTTAATTATGTAAAGATGTGTCGCATTTTGTGTTTTGTGATTTTAAATATATCCGTTTATTAAAGCAGCTGTTGTGTAGGTCAAACATCTAGCAAGAGTTTCCACATGAGACTGAAATAAAAGTTTCAGCCAGACTCTTCTCGTCCACAGAGCTTAAAGAAAGAATTCACTTCTGTGCTCACTAAGAATTTGCTTCCTTCCAGCTGTCTGGCTAGGGTTTCTGTTTTCTTGCTACATTTCCACTAAGAATTGCTCTCACATCCCAGGAATGCTTTATTCTGTGGCCTCTTCAAGAGCCCACCCTAACATATCTCATGTGTTTTTGTCAGGGCCAGCAGGAGAAACTCTCAAAGCTGCTAAGGAATCTCATGTTACTTAACTAGAGTAACAGGAACACAATACAGTATGTTTGGAATTGGGCATCTTATTGATAGGCAGGTGTGCTAGGTAATCTCACATGTCAACTTGGGAACATCTAGAGTCACTTGGGATAAGGGCCTCTGGGCACATCTATCTATTCTGTTTGGCCAATAGGTCATGCCCACACTCAAAGCAAGGAGATGATTCAGGGTATCGTGATGAACTGACATGATTTTGGAAGGACTCTTGGGGGTCATTGTAGAATTTTGCCATCATACCATATGTTCAGATTTTGCTAATATAATGCACATCTGTAGGCAAGCACTTAGACAAGCAGGAAGTACCATGAAGTAAACAGTCTTACTAAATGAAGCATCAAGTGGTGTTGAGCTTGCTTCCTCAGCCTTCCTTTCTGCAACACGATACCATACTGGAATGTGACCTCATTACAGAGTGTTGACTAAACTGAGAGCAGTTCTAATGCATGTAAGATTACCAGTGTCCATGGACAGAGCAGCTGGTCAGTCCATCCAGCCTTTCCACGGGATCTAGCAGGGAACTGAGGTTGAAGGTTTAGTAGGGAATGAAGAGCAAAAGTTCCCCATGTTCTGGCTAAAGAATAACAACCCTGGATGGTGATGCAATAAATATGTCATTAGGAGATGGAAACAGGGTTGCTTTTCTCACACAGGGCCCATAACCAACAGAAATGGCGCCTCTCCATTGTCATAGGAGAGCTGTGATTGGAGACCATAACTTGAACCAGCCCAGCCATCTGAACTGACACTAAGTCTCAGGGATGACTTTCTCCACAGAAACAATTACCTCTTATGAAGAAGGGAATGAAGATAGAATTCTTTTGTGGTTTTGATCTACTAGTTTAATTGCATATTAAGATATTTTGAAGCTTTTGTTGATAAAACCTTAGCCAAGATTAATGTACTAATCAGAGCTCTTGGGAATATAAATGCACAAAAGAGTAAGTTTTCTTAAAATGCCTAAAAAAATTCCATCTGACTATTTAAAGTATTTATTTATTCTAAAATGTTTTGGAAACTATGCAAGAAACCAAATATCTCAGATATCTGAATGGATCACTGTATCATGTGCAGTCTGCTTTTGAGGTATCAACAAATATTGGAGTTTCTTGTCAACATTTTACCCTTTTTTGTCAATAAAAAGAGATGTTTCTTCTTTAAAGTTAAGGGCATATATTTCAGATACTATATAACTTAATATGTGATGATACCTGGCAACTTGAACTATAGAAAACATATTTGATTTAAAAAACCACCATAATCAGTGTTGTATCTTGATTAATTATTACTGAATTGTGTAGAATCCTTAACATTGATTTGCAGAATGTAATCAATGTTACCTGTGAGACAGAGCCATTTATCCCAGCTGTAGAATGCCTTAGTTTTTGTTCTTCAGTTGTTTGAATGCCTTTCAGCTACTTCATACCACACATCTGTGTTTCTTCTGGACTCTAAGTGGTTGGATTAAAGTTTCATAACTACCCTAACATTTCCATGGTTTGTGCTTATGGCTCCCTGTCCATTCTAAAACATAGCCCATGAATATGAAATGATTTCTCCAAAGCTTTTAGTACATGTCACAAGTAGGTGTTCAAAGTGAAGTGTGCTATGAAGGAAGTACACGTTTTCTTCTCTGCGATTCAATAGCCGCTGCAGCAGAAAGTACTGCTTCGGAGAAAACAAGTCGGCCCAGAAGGCGTTGTTTTCTACTCAACTGGCAAAACCGAGGAAGAGTTTGAGTTCCTGTTGCCATTACAGCTATGAAGATGTGGGAGTCTCAAACACATTTCAGAGAAGTTAGAGGAGAGAAATAAAGAGAAAGATGAATATTTATACTGCCCAAGTTAATACACCCACCGGGTACTTTTGACATGTTGTACCTTACCTGAGGCTTCTGCCACATCACTCTGATCCTTACTCAGATATGAAGTCATTCTTTGCTACTTCTTCAGCAGATGTCTCTTAGGATTCTTCAAAAACAAAATGCAGATGTCACTTCCCAGAATTCAGCTACATTTGTATTTCCAGGACAGAAATGGGGAGAGCTCCAAGGAGAGTATTGCTCACTCAACCCTTAGCACAAATACTCATGAAACTGGTAAACAAGTGTGTGAGTCAGAGCAATAAGTGCAAAACAAGACACAGACTTGAGGCTGTTCCAAGAATTCTAAGAATTATGATGTTAATTAGAAACATTTTTTGCCATATTTAGTCTTGCTAGATATGTCTTTGTTTTTCTAGATAGAGTGTGGGATAAGATAAACTCAGATGTGACTCTTTACTAGGACTTTGAGAGTAAGCCACTTGATGGAGGAGGATCATCTGTCTATGTGTTACTTTCATTGGTTAATAAAG
>LOJH01008810.1:0-21621 GCA_001685095.1 Ellobius talpinus
GTGGTGATACACAGATTAATAGAAATGGGTTAAATTAAGATGTAAGAATTAGCCCATAAGAAACTAGAGTTAATGGGCCAAGCAGTGTTTTAATTAATACAATTTCCATGTGGTTATTTTAGGTGTAAGCTAGCCAAGTGGCCGGGACAAACAAGCGGCCCTCTCCCTTGTTCACTTCTAATGGAAGTAAGAACTGGTGTCACCATGGTGAATTCAGTATGGAGGTTTCTGAACAACAACAAAACAGTTCTAAACATGTAACTACCATGTGGCACACCTATAGCATTTCTGGGCATATACAAAAAGACTGTATTCTACCATAGAAATGCTTGCTCATCCATGTGGATTGCTGTTCTAATCACAACTTAGAAGATGAGAGCATTTAGATGCTCATCAATAAATGAGTGGATAATAAAAATGTAGCACACATAACAATGGAATCTTATTCAGCTGTTAAAAAATGAAATTTGACAGGAAATAGATTCTGGAAATTATTCTATTGAGTGACCCACACTCAGAAAGACAAACACAAGTTTTCATAGGTAGATCCCAGCTTCTAATTTTTATGTACATGTGTATAAGTGGGTTGAATGAAGGCATGGGTCTCAAAATCAGAAAAGGGACCAATAGCAAAGGAAGGTTTTAAGGAAGGGGAGAGGGTAACAGGACCCATGTGACATGGGAGCTGAATGCTAGCATTGGGAGGATGCAGCCAGGTGACAGAAGGGTGGGGAAGAAGAGGGGAGGAGAAACAACTATAACAAAGGTACGGAAATGCCACAACAGAACATAGTGTATTGTATGCTAATTGCAAAGCAAACAAACACATAAAAAATTCCAGGCTGTTTTCATCCTTCAGACTGCTACCTCCAACACTTTTGTTTTCAACAATACACATTGTAGCTAGGAATATTGTTCAGAGGTAGGGGGTGCAATTCAAGTCCCTGGGTTCAATTCAAGCACTGCTAAAAGTAAAATCAAACAAACACAGAAAAAACAGTATATACTGCAAATCTGCTGGATTTCCTGGGGCTGGAGTTACAGACTGTGAGTCACCATGTGGGTAGTGGGGATTGATCCTGGGTCCCCTGGAAGATCAGTCATTATTCTTAACCACTGAGCCATCTCTCTAGGGCAGTGGCTAGTATCTTGAAGTCCTGCTTGTGGCCTTTCAGTCACCTTGATTTTCTTAAAAATAGCATCCCTGATTCCAAGATCCTTATGAGCATTCTTGCATTCATGCCTCCCTTCAACTCAGACTGTTGCAATTGCTCCAGCAGAGCTTCAGTGCCTACTGAGCCTGAAGGTTTATTATTAAATTAATTTTCTCTTTTCATTTTTATATGAGTCACACCAACTGCCAGGAAGTCTTCTCAGGTCTCTCTCTCTCTCTCTCTCTCTCTCTCTCTCTCTCTCTGTGTATTTTGAGATAGGGTCTCATGATGAAGCCTTGGCGGGCCTGGAACTCACCCTTATAGACCCAGCTGATCCTGAATTTACAGATCCCTGGCTATTTCCGCCCCACTGCTAGGATTAAAGGTGCAGACCACCACGCCTGTTCTGGTCGTCTCCTCTATGCTCTAAGTTCAATGGCACCTCCTTCTCTTTGCTGAGTGTGTACGTTAGCCCTTTAAGTATCCTCTGCCAACTGATTAGCAAGCTTCTCCCTTCACATTCAAAGGCTTGATCTATATACATTTCTTAAATATGTTTGCTCCGCTCTGACGCTCAGAGCAAACATGCTCTCTATCTGCGTGTTTTTCAAGCCCCACCTCTTGTATCTGACTATAATCATAGCCTTTCTCCTCGGGCCCAGTGCAGAGTACAAAGATTCAGAGAAAAGCAGAAATGATGGATTAAACTCTGTTGGGCAAGGAGGGTGTCTCCTTCCTCTACATCAGAGTCTCCTCCATCCAAACTTAAGTAGCTAGATGGAACGCTCGGGAATGTCCACATGCCCACTGTGATGTCATGGGTATGATTTGAGTTAGCTCCAAGCATTCACTGTGATTAAAGCATTGGCCTCCATGTGATCCTGCTGGGAGGTTATGGAACTTTTGGGAGGTAGACCATAGTGGAAGATTTTTAGGTTATTGGGGTCATGGAGAAATTCTCATAGGACTGTTAGTTGCCTTGGCTTTGATCCCATCAATTAGTCTCTTTATGGTGTGGGGTGTATTAGCTTGCTTGATCTCTAAAATACGCTGTGATCTGTAACCTATATGTCACCTTCACCAGAAGCTGAATCAATAGAACTCCCCCCTCCAAAACTGTGAGGTACGTATAGAACTTTCTGTTTTTTTAACATTTACTGTCTTAGGTGTTTTATTATGGCAACGATAAGCTGACTAGTACACTCACCCCCATGGAGAATTCAGTGTGTGGAGATTCGAGTCACTTCATTCTGTAGAGAATTACATGCTTTGATTTCCTCCGAAAGAGTGTTTTTCTTTTGTTTCTAGCACACGGACGCATGAGATGGGTCTTTAGTTTTGCATTCTCTCAGAGCTGAGCAATTTCCAGGCTCCCTTGAGTCTTCAAAATTTATTCTCTGACCATGCTTCTATATTGCATGGAAACTGCCAACTTATTAATAGGCCATCTATCTTCCGTAAATGACATTTACAAAGTGGATTTCAAGTTCCGAGTGGGAAATAATGTTGGTTACTGGAGTACTTTTTGATTGAAGGGAATGTTTCACAGTGAAAAACCTCCTAGCTGGCAGCCAGAGGGTTGGCCCCACCCCTGACTTCTCTAGTCTTTTCTTCATCCTCTTTCACGTAAGTCAGAGAGAGTTGAAGACCAATCTGCACTAGTCACCTGCTGGTGTGGCAAAGCAAGTGCTCTCGCCTATATGACTACAAACATCATGCATGTCTTTGTGACTTCAGGAGTCAGAACACAAGACAAATTTTTTTTTTAAAATGGCTCCTTAAATACTGACAGTTGTATGCCTACAACTCCACTCATCAGAGCTGTTAAATAGAAAATGTAAAGAGTGTTTTCTGACTTCAGAGGACCGCCTTGGAGAAGCTCAGTGCAGATGGCTATTTCAGTGATCTTGGCTGCTTTACATGGCCTGCTTCAACATGCGCCTCTTCAACAGCTCTTTACTGGGTACACCGCATCTTCACCTGCCTAGACACCAAACTCCTAGCCCAGTGTCATACAACAGTTACAGCTACTGTTCTCACAGCTAATTCCAGAAAACCTTTGTGAGTATTCTCTCTTCCTACTTAGAGAGAAAAAACCCGCCCCTTTTAAACTACCTGCTCTGATTGAGTCATTGGGAAAGCTAGCAGAAAGGAGAGTCAAAGATGACTAAGGCATCCTAACCCTTAGGAAATTCAAAGCCTTCTCCTACAAAGACAAAGCCCTAAAGCTATCGCAAAAGTAGTAATGCTAAAACATAGCTCTGGCCTTTACAAGAGAGAGGAAGAGCCAAGAAACAATTGGGAAGGACACTGATCAGGGCAGCCATCTTAGAGATAAACTGAAATAAATGAGTAAACATGAGCCAGACAACGGCTGGGGATGGGGGAAGGGACTTAGACCCACAAGGGCCAGAGCAATACCCGTGTGGAGAGAGGGAAAGGAAGGAGACTTGGAAGTGGATGAGAAACACTAAGACAGGAACCAACTCATAGAGAATCTGTGTTCTGAGGGGTGCGCTTTCTTCTGTAAGCTAGGAGAGGATTAAAATATTGTTAGTAGAGAGGAAGGGTATAGGTTCACATGGACCTTCCGTCCTGTTGCATTTTAGTTATTTAAAAACATTAACTGCCAATGAAATTTCAAGGGCTCCAGTTTATCTTCTATTGCTTTTCACCCACTTTGATGCAGTAGCTTGGACTGGATGGACCCTGAGCTTGTGATTGATCTTCCTGCCTCAGCCTTTCAGCTCTCTAAAGCAAAAGCATTATGGGAGTGGGTCAACCATGGCCCGCTCTTGCTGCATTTTCTCCCTAATCACTTGGTTCTTTGCAGTGAATGATAAAAAAGGATGTAATTCTTATTCTGGTCTGATGCAGTGTAAGGCTTTTCACCTATTCGTTTGTTTTTCTCAGAAGTGTCCGAGCTAGAGGAGAGGCACATCACTGTCTATACTAATCTCCATCTTGTACGTCACGTGCAGGTTCTTGGTTAGTGGGAGCCCACGTGCTGATGCTTGCTATAAGCAAAACTGGACACACTGCTCAGCAGTGGGGCCTATTAGGAGCTTGCTGCTTTGGGGATTTGAAGGATAATAAACACAGTGAGATTTTATTTTATTAAAAATGTATTTGTTATCCCAGCACTCAGAGGCAGAGGCAGGTGGATTCCTATGGGTTTGAGGCCACCCTGGTCTACACAGCTAGTTCCAGGACAGCCAAGGCTACACAAAGAAAACAGTCTCTAAAAAAAACAACAGCAAAGACATGTATTTGTTATTTTTATGTATATGCATGTGTGTATGTCTTTGTGACTTTATGTAAGCCATGTGTGTAAGTGCTCTCAGAAGTCAGAGGGTGTGGGAATCCCTAGAACTCAGGAGTGATGGTTTATATTTTAACTCAAGATGTTTAACATTCACTATTGCAAAGAAACGACTTAAAGCATCAATCATTTACAAACTCAATACAACTGATTTAAAGACTCACTGTTCTTGATAATCTTCTGCATTTGTAACCATCGGATTCCAAATGGGTTAGTCCTCTCCCACACATCCCTTCCTCCCTCCCTCCTGTTTCTCTTTTCAGAATTATAGATCTTTGAGAGTCATCAGAAATCTTCACCCAGAAATTCAAGTGCCCCCGAATTGCTAGAATTAGATGCCAGTACATTTGCAATCCCAATCCCCATCCTCAGTGAGTTCCCTGAGAACTGGAATTTTGGGTTTGAAATGCTGGTTTTAGGAGTTTGTTTTTGCAATTTGAGTTAGTTTGGTTTGCTTGTTTGTAGCATCTCATTTTAAATGTTTCATAGAAAACACTCCCTTTATGTCCCTTTCTCAACAGAAATAGATGGGGTGGCGGCAGGAGGGAGGTGGGGGAAGGAATAGGAAGAGAGGAGGGGGAGGAAACTGCGATTGTGATGTGAAATAAATTAATTCAAAAACATAAACTGAATATTCCAAGAGAGGTAAATGCCAAGTTGACCATTTCTTTCTCCGTGGTCTCAACCTTCCTTCAGATGTAGCTCATTCTAGGCCCTTGGAAACCACCCGCCCTTTGCACTCACAAGCTTATGCTTCCTGTGAACTCAGAGAATGGTGGGAGATGCCAATTCTGTTTGATGGACCAGAACTGCTGATAGCTGAATGTTTGGGGGTGGTGACCACAGGGTTTTTTTCTGCTTTGTTATATACAAAACTAAGGTGAATTTCTGCGTGTCTCCTTGCAGAATTAAAACATAAAATACCACCCCTAAATTCCAGGAATGCTGCACCAAAATTATCCTGAGATATCCTTACTCCCCTTGATAGCTATTTGTTGCCTTCCTCTGCATCTGGCCTACCATCTCTTCTGACTGTCACATAAAACCTTTGGAATGGGTAACTTGACAGACTGCTGACTCCCACTAGCCCCTAAACTAACAGTCGTCAGATAATATCTGAAACCTATAGCAGAGTTTCCCCATTTTGCCATAGCCTATGGGCCCACCCATCTGCTGTCCCCATCAATGCATCAATATTTGATTTAATGCATTGATTTGTGATTGTCCTTTGTTCGTGACTGTGCAAGTTCATGCACCTTCTTCAGTCGAGGAGAACATTATTTAGAGCAACCTGAATCCATGTTTCCTGGGCCATGCTTACTCATATTTGACTCAGAATAAACTATCTCTTACAGTTTAGAATGAGAGTCACATTTGTCTAGGACAAAAGGAACTCACACTTTAAGAGTTCCTGTCCCCTAAGCCCTCTCTGAGGTGATCGAAGACCCTTCTAGAATTTCCCCCCTCATGTTTGGGGTGGTAACACCTTGTTCTTTGATTCCTAACGGTTTGAGAGAAGATTCGGTCTTTGAGTTAAATGAGATATTATTTGGCAGAAGAGAGGAGACACTTGGAGTTCTCCAAGGGAATGCCCTCTTACACCAGGCTTTTCTTCCTCTACTTTCCATAGACCCCACCTGAGCTCTATAACAAAGGCACCTGGCAGTGCCTTCTGGCTTGGACTAAGCTTTCCTTTGGTTTGGTTGGAGAGTGGAGAATAGAGAAGAAAGAAGTATCTCTGTGGTCTGTGGGCGAGAGGTTTGGGTGGAGAGAGGAGAATGGGTAAGAAAGACGTATCTCTGTGGACTGTGGGCGAGAGGTTTGGGTGGAGAATAGAGATGGGTAAGAAAGACGTATCTCTGTGGACTGAGGGCGAGAGGGAAGCACTGACCCCATTTCCAGTGATTGATCTTCTCTCCAAGCAAGTAGATACCGGCACTCAGGATGTAACTGGCCGAGAAGAAGATGATAATACCCAGTGGATTGAGGGAGGCAAACACAGGGTACACCCAGTTTCCGGTCTGAGAGTAGCGCCACAGGATCCTGCATGAACAGGAAGTCAAAATAATCAGGACCACAGAGGCCAGCAAGCTATTTTCACTTCAGGGTCAGTGGGACGCTGGAAGACAGCCGGTGAAAACCAGCCCTGGGGAACGTTTGTCAACACCTGAAGTGCTCCCGCAGATCTACAGAAGGGAGTCTATCATCTCCTAGGGTTGTTGCTTGTTTCAATAAAACATCTTTTTTTCATGGAATGAGTTGGTTTTTTCCTTATCTAACACTTCATGATTCATCTAGGTGAAAGGACAGAAGCATGTTACACAACATCAGCAAAGGAGGGAACGTGAGCACGTGACTTCATTGCTGCTTTCTCTGAGATGGACAGCTGCCTAAAACACTGGACCTGTGAAGACAGTGTCAGTTTTGTTGCCTGCAACTGAAGGAGTGATGTGTGCTGCCCTGGGTGTTGGTACCTAAGAGGACAATGCAGCTTCTCTTAGCTCTCCAAGTCTTGTTGACACTTGGGTTGGGTAGGGATGGTTCATCATTGCTCTAAAGCAGGATGCCTGGAGATTGTTATCCCTAACTTTAGCTCACAGAAACTTTTAGGGAGCCAGCACTGGGTAGGAATGGATGAGTTGGTAGGGAAGCTCAGAACTGACTCATGTGAGGATAGACTATAAGTTGTTTCCGCGAGCCAAGGGACAGAAAAGAAACACTGGGAGAGAAGCCATGATGTCTAAGTGGAAACTAAAAATGTAGTTCGCTGGAAGCCAAATGCACTGAAGATGCCAAAGTCTGAAATAACTTAAAACACAGAACATGTGTTAAGGGATGATGTTACCTCAGCTATTGGCTTACAATTGTTAAGTGTAGAGGATCTGGACGCGGACTCTGTGACTTAAATGTTCAGTCTGCCACCTACCAGCTATATCACCTCCATCATTTATTAACTCTGCTGGTGTAGACTGGGGGTCTAAATAACATACACCTCATCAGGATGCTGCAAGAATGGCTGCAATGAGCCACGTGTTTGCAACCCATGTATTTCATGCACAAGAGACATAAGATAGTGCCTGGCATGTGGAAGTCTGACAGAGTGCCTAGGTGGCATGGGCAACCCAGCATGGCTCTCTTGTAAGAGGGAAGATAGCCCAGGCCTGAGAAACAGAATTTCAACATGGCCGTCTATCAGAGGGTGGTGTGGGAAATGCTTCTGTATATGTGTTGCTTTTCTCGGTTAATAAATAAAGTTGCTTTCAGCCAGTGGCTTAACAGAGTAAAGCCAGGCAGAAAATCCAAACAGAGATGTAGAGAGAAAGTAGGTGGAGTCAGGAAAAAGCCATGTGGCCGCTGGAGGAGAAAGATGCTGGAATCTTGTCAACAGGCCACGACCTCATGATGATGTACAGATTAATAGAAATGGGTTAATTTAAGATATAAGAGCTACCTAGAAATATGCATAAGCTATTGGCCAAGCAATGTTTTAAATAATATAGTTTCTGTGTAGTTATTTCAAGTCTGGGAAACCAGGAACGAACGAGCAGCCTCCGCCAACAAGAGGAGGGCAGAAATACGAAGCTTTGTGCTTAATTAAGCTTTCAAAAACCAGAATGTAATCTCTGCCATTTCTAATACATTCAGTTTGGTAAGTGTTTTGTGGATAAGGGCTAATATTTGGGGCAAGGAGTAGGGTGGGGCAAAAGGGATCTAGAGTAGGAAATTTTGAGACTCATCTCTATGGATCAAAGGATACTGTCAACTGTTGCAGGATAGCTGATCACACTGTGAACCCTGAGACTGCATTATTTACTGGAAAAACCTGTTTCTAGTTGTGGTGTGGCTGAGCCCTAGCATTCACCTTTAATGCAAGGGCTTTCTGCTTGAATATTCTAAACAGGATTAAATAAAGTCAACCATAGGTTAAGAGGTGGAGCAAACACAGACAGTAAGAGGGAGTCAGGAGGATGGACAGAGAAACACACAGGAAGCAGAAGGGAGGAACATTTAGTTTGAGGAGTTTTGTTTGAGCTGGTGTAGGAGAAAAGTCTTTCTGGGACATCAGTGGAGGAAGAAGATCAGATGGGCACATTCTCCGCCTCTCTGAGCTTGCAGGTTTTCGTGCCAACATGTGGCTCCCAAGTCTTTATTGATAAAATCGAATGATTAAGATTTAGTCAAAAAGAACAGTCAACAGTGTAGAAGGGCTATCTACGGGATGGAGAAAAATATATGCAACTAATATGTATATTAATAGGCTAACATGTAGACTATGTAAATAATTTGCCTAATTCAAAAACACTCCCAAACAATTCAATTAGAAACAGAAAGGTGACTTGGATAGACAACCTACACAGAACATAAACAAGGACTAAGTCAGGTGTCACTAGCATCTGGAGAATACAGATCAAAGTCAGGAGCCCTTGCATCATTACACAGAATGGCTACTATCAAAACTAAACCTGAAACAAATCAAACCACAGGATGTACGTGTTTAGGAGGATAAGGAGAAACTGGTTACCCTCTTTGCCATTGGCTAGGGAAACTGTAAGGAGGTCCTTCAGAGTGTTAGGACAGGTTATCATCGGCCGTGTACACTCATTACCACTGGGTAACATGCTCTGTGACTTGAAATCAGAGTCCCAAAGATAACTGTGCATTAGAGTTTATAGCCCAAAGGTGGAAACAGCCCAAGAGGCCACTGATGGGTGAATGGTGGAGTAAAAACATGACGTTAAAAAGAAAAACATTCGAATGAAGGTTGCAACATAGGTGTGAACCCTGAAGGCGCTATGGTGAGAAAAGGACACATGGATTCCATTTAGAGCAGGAGGCATCAGATTTCTAGAGACAGAAGGGTTGGCAGTTAAGTGTGTGTGGAGGGCAGAGAAAGGATGAGGAGGTGTTGTTTCGTGGGTTCAGAGTTCTGAGTGGGGGTGCGGATGTAGCTAAATAATGTGAATGTACTTGATGCCACTTCAAATGGGTAAAATGGTTGACTTTATGCTACGTTCACTTTGTCACAGTTAAAATCAATTTAGGGCACTACGCTAGCTAGTTTTAGTTAAACTTGACACAAGCTAGAGTCATTTTGAAGCCAGAACTTCAATAGAGACAATCCCCACTACTAAACTGACCTCATAGGCAAGCCTGCAGTACATTTTCTGTATTGATGATTGATGTGGTCAAGCCTATCTCATTGCGAGTGATGCAGGTGGTCCTGGGTTCTACAAGAAGTAGGCTGAGGAAACCACGGCGAGCAATTCTGTAACACTCCTCCAAGGCGTCAGCTTCACAGCTCACCTTTAGATTCCTGCCCTGCTTAACTTCCTGCCCTGACATCCCTCAGGGACAGTGTGACCTGGAAGTTGTAAACTGAAATAAACCCTTCCCCCACCCTGATTTTTACCGTGGTGTTTTATTAAAGCAACAGAAATCCTAACTAAGACAGACAGCATCAATCTTGGGGTCATGCAAGTACATGACCAAGTTCAATACTTGGTCCCTAGTCTTGCTGTACTGAGACCTTTAGTCTCCCAAACCTATCATCCATGTAGCTGCTCCCTGCTACATGGCCATAACAAACTGATGTCATTCATTGTAATAAATACTACGATGAAGATGTGCATGGAAGAGATGCATTGCTGAAGGCTTTTCTTGGTGTTTCTTGCCTGCATGGTTGTTTCTTAGAACAGAACGGAGTAGGAACAAGGGGCAGAAAACAAATGTCCCCAAGCAGAAAAGAATGATCCCCAAGCACACTCCCAGATTCTATTAATTAGTTCACATGGTTTACTTTAGATACATGAAATTACGGCTTCCTAACTCCCAAGTCCTTTTGTGTAAGATAGTCCACAAACAATGGCATTCCCCTAGGGACATGAGAGACGTTTCTGCTAACTTCACTTGTGTTTCCTTTCAGCATCAGGCTTAGGAAGGAAAGACCCCGAGGTTAGAAACCCAACTGCGCGTTTTCACAGAGAGCATGCCAGAGAAGTGATAGCTGTTCGGTGGCAGGAGGAAAAGTGGAAGAAAGCCCAGTGGAGTCCGAGATAAGCTTGTAGGAGTTGTTAAAGGGCATTCAGCAGGGCTGAGTAAGGAGAGTGGCAGCTGGAATCATTTCTCCATGGTTTGCTTGAATATAGCGGGAAAAGAACGGAGTACGGAGGGATGATGGTACACCCTGCTTGCACCTCACCTCTGTCTCCTGCATGGACTGAATTTGAAACTCATCCATATCATCCTGGCCCACCTTCTTTAGGTGTGAGGCTTCCTCCTTGTTAAAGACCACAGGGGTTCTTGTCTGTCTGATCTCAGCTGTTGGTGACCTCAGCTACCCTCCTGCACCATCTCATCACCAAGACAAGAGCATCACCCCAGCATTTGTTTCCTGATTCTTTTCTTTATCTTTCCATGTGACTCCAGAAATCACATCCCACCTGAGGGTCCAACTACTGGTAATACCTCGGCACCCATCTCCCTTCAGAAAGGATGTGATGAGTCTCCTCTTGGGGGGTGGGTCTCAGTCTTCGCTGTAGAGAGAAAGTGCTGTGTAAGGTGTGTGGGGTGTGTGGAGTGTGGATTACTTTCCTAATACCCTGTATATACCCTAAACAAATTGAACCAGTGTTAGTTGTTAGTTAGTTAGTTTGTTTGTTTGTTTTTGGTAGGGGAGGACTTTGAGATAGGGTTTCTCTGTGTAGACTTGGCTATCCTGGAACTCACTCTTGTAGACTAGGCTAGTTTCGAACTCAGAGATCTACCTGCCTCTGCCTCCTGAGGGCTGGGGTTAAAGGCGTGCACCACCACCAACTGGCCTAGCATTAGATTTTAATAGAACCTGAATATGGGATTTTAAACTGGCCATTTAGAAAACTATTCCTAACTATTTCATTCACAATTCATCCTCATCTCTATGAGTGAAACTATGGTCTTTCCTGCCACTATCTGAAAATTCTTAAAAGTCTCCTTAATGTGTCCTTCACGTTTACCCAGTCCAGGCCAAACAATCTACAAACCTATTCCACTCCTTCAACAATATAGTTCTGGTAGATTCTTCATTTCCAAAGAATCAGCGGCCTGCTTTATGGTGCTGTTATTTCTAGTTTCTGTTACAAGCATAGTAATTACTTTTTACTTTGTTCCCCAGAGGCTCAGCCCCAAATGCTGAGAATAGAGGGGTATGAGGTGACATCCTGATGGTTGTTTTCATACATCAGCATGATGGCTGCTATGTATCACTGTGGAAAATGGGGCTGCGATTCTAACCCTTGCTAAGATTTGAGCTTCAAAACTGTGCTGTGGGAGAATTGTTCACACTGTCACTCCATGGTGCCAATAAAGCCACCTTGAACCAAGGATGGGGTCAGTGACTGGCTGACCTGGATTAGCCATAGAGATGTGGGAAGACTGAGGAAGTTGGAGAGAGTAGAACAGGAAGGAGAAGGAGGGGTTGAGGGGATTTCTGGGGCTTTTCAGATGTGGGGGAGAGTAGCGAGTAGGGTCAGCTGATGGTCCTTCCACTATTTCTTGGATGTATCAGGATTTCAACCTCAATTTCTCACTCCCGTGTTTTAATTAATGCTAGAACAATTTAGGTAAACGCCATAAAACCATGTCTGACTGTGAGGGTTCTAGATGAAGGTTGCATTTCAGAACTAGCAAACAGTATCTCTTGGAAAGATTTCACCGTGATGTAATAATTGGAAAAGGAGGGAAGGGTGGGTATGGCCAGCTTATCTGAACTCAGCTTGGCTCAGTTCTTAGTAGCCTGTAATATATTCAATATAAATATATACAATTTATCGTTATGTGTGTAAGTGAGGGATGGGCTTAAAAGATTGTTATTCTTGAGGCGTGTGGTAGTTAATGTTGACTGCTACCCTTATAGGTATTCCTATAACTGGAGTCATCCAGGAGCAAGCCGTTGAACACACCTGTGGTGGGTTATTCTCTTTTGGTAGCCTCTTGGGCGTGGCTAGGCGGGATTGTCTTGATTAGGCTGACTGAGGGGAGGAGTCTGGCCCTAAAAGTGAGTGGTACCATTCACTAGTCTGGAGCCCTGGGCTGTACAGAAAGGAGAGGATTGGCTGACTCACAGGCATTTATTCTCCTCTTGCTGACTGTGGATGCTGTGTGAACAGCTTGTGGCGGTGCTAACCCTGAGTGGTCTCTGGATTCTCAGCCCCTATGCCTGCCGCTCACGATGCCATCCCAGGCCCTTCCTTCCTCTCTGTGTGCCTGCAGCTCCTTGTGCGTTTATTCCATTTTATCACTTTCCAGTCCAGGCTCCTGCAGTTTGGATGCCAGGCTCATTTCCACTTCTTAAGTATTGGTCCCCTGCAGGCTGGAGCCTGGCCTTATATGACCTCGCTTTTCCTAACAGGACCAGCTCACTATTAGGGGAAATATTTGTTCAAACCCCCTTTTTAAAGAGGAATAGGACCAGTAGCAGGAACATTCCTTTCTCCACCCATCACCACTGCCACAGACAGAGCGAGGCAAGGTGTTTTGGGGTTGAGAGAGCAGGGAGGCAAATGCAAGACAACAGATTTATTGGTGGCTGAAGAGATCCAAAGGAAATGAAATGTTTTTTGTTGTTACTCCTCTGCAGGGCCAAACCTCTAATTTTGCAACCTGAAAAAGTAACAGAAAGAGGACAGCACAGGGGAGGCAGTCCCCAGGGGGTCCACGTGGCTATTTTTAGGCCATTGTACTGTGGTTTTATCAGAATGATGTCTCTGGTGCAGTTAGCAGCTCCTTGCAGACTCAAGATTGTTTTTCATGCTCTCTGTGGCCCAGCCCCTGTTCAGGACCTCGTTCTTGCTATGCTATCTCCCCATTTGACCATCTCAACAAGCACACCCTAAGAGCTGTGCAAACACGTCTCCATGGGTGTCTACTGCTAGGGAATTTACTATAGCCATATGTGCTCATGGGGGCCTGAAGGTGCATTTTGTTCGACAAGGCAGAGCTAGCAGGCAGCAGAGAGTCTCATGCCCTCTTCCTGGGGACTGGACTGAACTATGGAAGTGTCTGCTCTGGGACACCAGCAAAATGCCCTCTGGTATACTTGTCTTCCATTTATTCTGGTACAAAGTTGGGTTTAAAGCCACCTTGAACTGGGGTCTCTTGCTTCCAAACCTAGTTCTTTCTCCACAGTGTACACATGGCCAAGAGCCTGCTCATCTCCCAGTGTGTGCAAAACCACTGTGCTGGAGGCTGGGGGAATAGGTGGGCACAAAGCTCACCTTAGTCTCAGTACTTTCAAACCTTTCTTAAGGTTTTGTGCTTGTACTTTGTTCCTTCCCTGGCTAGATCCCTCTGTCTTATGACCTCATGACCTTGAGCATGCCATCTAAGCCTTTGGAACCCTTGTATTCAGAGGCCTGCTGACCTCTAAGCTACCATCCTCCATTCAGGTTCTGAGATATATCGTAGTTTTTGAGAATTTGACTAACATTGACACTTCTGAGTCAATGACTACCTCTCTTCTTCCCTCGTCTACTTTCCACACTTCAGCCATGGTCCCTTACCTACTTTTGAACTTAACTCACTGTGCGTTCTGACTCTGGGAACCTACTTAAATCTTTTTTAAACCAGAAGAGTGCTCCATGTGTAAATGCAAGCTCACTGAGATATATTCATGGACTAACTTTTCTCTGTCCTCCCATTCAGCTTTGCGCTCGCCTCCTTTGGTGCTTCAGGGTGGTCATTCCCTTAGCTGACTAATCTTCGCTCACATCTTCTCTGAGTTCTTTCTCTCTGGATCTCAGCCGAAAGGATTCTTCCCTTTAGAAGCCAGCACTGACCATCAGTCGCAGCTCCTGGTCTCCCCACCACCAGTTTTATTACTGTGACTTTCTTGTCCTGTGTCCCTTCTCATTCCTGGACAGTCCCTAAGAGCCACGGGTTTCTTGTGCCACCCCGTGTACTCAGTATCTGAACCATTCAATACAGCCTCAATATGTGATCCTGGTGTCGACTCCAAGTGGTCGCCAGCTAGAGCTTTGTTTTCTTAAAGTGTCCCTTTGTGAAACTTTAAAAATCCCAGAGCATGGAGAACAGTACAGAACACGATTCTCAGAGAAATTATATTATGCAAGAACTTCATTCAAGAGAAAAGCAAGAAAGACCTTGGCACTCGGGGGCGGGGGAGGATGAGGAAGGATGGGGAGAATATAGGAAGATTATGGGGAGGAAAGAGAGGTCATGAAGTTCTGGGTACCAAGTTGGTAACTTCCATGAAAAATGTACTGCTAAAGGTCCTGGGATGCCCTCTCCCGTCTTAGTTAGGGTTTCTATTGCCATGAAGAGACACTATGACCACAGCAGCTTTTACAAAGGGAAGCATCTAATTGGGTGGCTTACAGTTTCTGAGATTTCATTCATCGTCATTACAGCAGGATGTGACGGTGTGCAGGCAGATATGGAGCTGGAGAAGGAGCCGAGAGATCTACATCTTGCAGGCAACAGGACACTTGGCATGGCTTTAGCACATGTGAGACCTCAAAGTTCACCTCCATAATGACACACTTCCTCTAACAAAGCCATACCCCCCAGTAGTGCCATTCCCTGAGATTATGGGGGCCAACTGCATTCAAATTACCATGCCTCCCCATGTCATTTGAAATGTCATCCTATACTTTGCTCTCATTATTAACAGAGCACTGCACTAAATGGTTTCCTGTATAGAGACTGGGGGATAATCCAGACTGCCATGGGTTCAGTATTCAGATTCTGTGCATGGATGGCATGGCCCTTTCAGACATGAAATAATGTCATATGAAAGGCTGTGAAAGTAGGACTGGGTCTATAGCTTATTAGTAGAGTGCTTGCCTGCTATGTATGAGGCCCTCAATTCAACATCAGTACCATGAAACTGGGCAAGGTAGTTGTGGTGGTTTGAATGAAAATGGTTGCCATGGGCTCCTAGAGAGTGCACTGTTAGAAGATGTGGCCTTGTTGGAGAAGGTATGGACTTGTTAGAGGAAGTTTGTCACTGGAGGTAGGCTTTGAGGTTTCAGATGCTCAGGGTAGGCCCAGTGTCATTCTCTTCCTGCTGCCTGACAATCCAGATGTAGAACTCTCAGCACCATGTCTGCCTCTTCCTGCCATGATAATGGACTAACCCTCTGAACCTGTTAGCCAATCCCAATTAAATGTTTTCCTTATAGGAGTTGTCATGGTCATGGTGCAATAGCTAACTAAAGCAGCAATACAGTTCTGTAATTTCATCACTTGGGAAGTAGAGACAGGAAGATTCAAAATGAAGACCATTGGGTTATTCTCGGTCATTCCAAGAGGTTGAGGCCACCATGAGCTACATAAGACCTTGTCTCAGATAAACAAACAAGCAAAGAAAGAAGCTGCGGAAGGGAACTGGGCTTCCTCAAGTACCAGACAGAAGGTTGTGTGCATGCCCTTGATTGCAGACCATGGGGCAGCATTACAAAGAGGGAGGGTCACCAGGTGATTGAGTGACAAAATCAAGGCCAGTTACTTGATACATTTCCCATGTTCTTCAGGTCTCTGGCAACCGCCCTCTAGGTCTGAGGCTTAAGATGATGCACGGCACTAGTATCTGGCCCCCCTGCCAAATGCCCCTTTTTAGATGCCGTAAATGCAGATGTTTTGGAGCATTCATTCATTCTCTCAAACATTCTAATTGCAAATGAAACTGAAATCAATATATTCTTGGAAACAGAAGCATGTGTGCCACTTGGCAATAATTACTTTTCATGAGGGGAGAATGAGGAAGTTGTGGCTTGCCGTGTGTGTGTGTGTGTCCTCTGAATATGAGCTTTCCATGAGTATTAAAATCAAACAATAAGAACCCTTTCCCTCTAGAAATTTAAAGATTGGTTATATCACCGACTTAAACAACCAAAGTACTGATTTAATGATATGCTCTTATGAAATGTCCATTTGGGTCACCAATGGCAAGTCTCAGGGGACCCTTTCTGTGCAATTCTTACCTGATAATGTAGGCAAGGTTACAAGCACCCAACAAGGAGAGACCTAGCTTCTTCGGTAGGTAGTGGTGTGGTCGGAGAATGGCTTCCATCAGTGAAAAGGGAAATATGGAGGTATGCTGGAGAAGAGAAGACAAACTGTAAGGCAGGGCTCCCCAGCCTCTCACAGTGCACGTAAGCCCCTTGTTCCTTTCCATTCTATCCACTTGTACCAGGTTAACTTTTGCGACACTTGAGTTGGGCAATTCTCCTTGGGTGCCCCAAGCCCTCCTGTGGTTTCCATTTACCTGAAGTGTTGGTCTGAACGCCTATGTGTGGCTTCTAAGGCTCTTGGACATGTGTTTCCATCCTTTCTGGCCTTGCATGCTGCCTGCTGTGCCCTTACACACATACACACACACACACACACACACACACACACACTTTCCTTCTTTTTCCTCTTGGACAGGGCAATGTCCCTCAGAGTTCTCGGTACTCTGCATGCTGCCCTCAATCCAGAAGCCTCATCATTGCTTCCTCTCCACAAGTGGGCTGTGTCTTTTCCCTCTGTGCATATGACAACTAACGCTATGCTCTGTGGCGCGCTCTGTGGATTTTCCTTCTTGCTAATTTCTCTTGGTCTGTTGTATCTGGCTGCCGTGTAGTCTCGTACTGATGTCATGCATCCATAAGCATGGGGTGTGGGGCAGAAAACACCTCCCACATTCTCTATGTTCCCCCACTGTAGTCAGCGCTGAGCTCATTCCTGCGGGAGATGCTAGGTGCTGTGGAGTATTCATAAGGCTGCTTCTGAGTCTCGTTAAGTTCACCTTTTCCCCCATATCTTCCCCTGTTTTAACCATATGCTTTGTTTTATCTTTTGAATACTTAAGACTCTGTTAAGAAAACACAGTCAAGGAAGTGCACCTCTAGGGATGAGGTTGTTGGTTAAAATGGCTGGGGCTACACCCTTTTGGGTTTCAGAAGTCGCTCTAGGTCCGGTCCCTTGAGGTCTATACACAAAACAAAGTCTTCACTGCAAAGACCGTCTGTCACTCTGCTCCCAGGTTTACACAGTTCTTTGCAGCCCCTTGCATCCAAAGCCTCCTGATGTTGAGTCCTGGTAGCTGTCACCACCTAAGTCACAGAGTCCTCTTGGGAGGGCTTGGGAGGATCTGGGTGCTTTTACCTAGCCTATGGGGCTGGAGCTCAGGTATCTGGCTCAGGGTACTCCTCATTGACTGTCCCACAAGACTTGGGCTCAGGGAATCTCCAAGTGTTGGTAGCTTCTTTTGTCCCTTGCAGCTAGAGCCCAATCAGGAGATCAAGGGGTGACCAGTTTTGTGACAAGTGGGACTGGGGTAATAGGATGCAAATGTTAAAGATAAGGGCAAGGGTATCATTGGCTGGAGTATCCCAGCCAGGGTCGCAAATGGGTGACAAGGGAACAGCTGAGCATCCTAGGGGCTTGGGGTCCTGTGTAGTAGTAACAAGGCATTGAGAATAGCACAGCTTTTATGCACTTTTATGCTTGACCCTGGTCCTGCATGTGCTGACTGGCTAGATGGGCGTACAATGGAGAATGTTCCAGAGTCTCTCTCATGCCCTGTACCTTTCCATAAGCCTGACTACAGTTTGCTGTTTTTGTGCCTTCCTCCAATGGAGAAGAATGGTGTTTAGGGGCATAACCTTCCTAATGCCACCTTGGGCCAGTAGCTGAAGACCTCTGGGCCTGGGCTACCCTGATGTCAAGTGGGGACAATGTGTGAGCACTTTTGGTAAGCTCATGTGAATTATTTAGTCTTTGGGAACATCTGGCAACCACCGGCCATGGTTGTCGCTATCATTGTTGTGAATTCCATCCTTCTCATGGGAGAATTCAGGGTGGAGAAGGGTCTGGGGTATTCACAGCTTGGATGCTCCTAGCCTGTGCTTTGCAAGCAACTACAGTGTGAATGCTAAAGAATGTGAGCAGAGCCATCCTGGGTTGTCCTGGGGACTCCCTCCCATGCCCAGCACAGGTCCCAGGGCTCCCAGATTCAGCAGGCTCCAATTTCTCATCATACTCAGTGGCTGATCTTAGTGCTGTTCTCTATGTAGAAGCCACCATAGGAGCTGTCAAGGGACAGAGTCATCTGCCCTGCATAGAAACCTGCCTCTCTTCCTGCCTTTGCAGTGGGAAGGGACAGATACAGCTTCTATTAGGAGTCATTAACAGGTCCATTATGCTGGCCATTGAGCTGACAGATTTTATTAACCTCACCCACAACCAGAAGCTCCCTGTTGTCTGCGCTAATGATTGTTGGGAACAGAATTCCTGTGGAATAATGCAGTATGTTTGCATTAGGAGTAAATGAGTTCATGGTGATTAATGCTTTTACAACCAACAACTCAGGGGATGCATGACTGGCCACCTCTACTAGGTGCCTGCCCTCTGCTAGTGACATGCAATTGGATTTCCAAATGAACTCTCCCTGATGGTTTCTGGGAAACTCACTTCCGTGATGCCATTAGTGATGGTCCATAGACGGCGGCTTCTCACCAGTGAGAAGGTCTTTTAAAGTATCACATTTTCTCACAGGGGCTTGGCGTAGGCAGGAGTGAGGCCGGAAGACCACAATCTATAGGCTTTGTAAATACTGAGCTACTTGAGCAGAGCCAAGCACGATGCAATAAAACCTCTTCAGTGCTTCCGATATATCTGTGTTTCACCTCATACTGACATAAATTACATAACCTTTGCCAGAGAGCACAGATTTCAAAGAAAATAAAATGGGAAAAAAAGAGTTCAATAAGGGAAAAAAATCAAATATGCTTTCTGCTTCCAACAAAATCTAATAATTAGGCTGGGATTGACACAAATTAGAACTCTGCCAAAAATTACCGCAAACAGTGACTCAGTCTGTATTTCAATTAACAGTTTCTCAGTTTCCCTTATAAACTGTGAAGCTGACAAAAATTAATTATCTCAGAGAGGGTAAAATATTTCCTTCTGAAGTAAACAAAACATCACAGGCTGAAACAATGGCATATGTAAACACAGTGGGTAGGGCGAAACTATCTCTCCCAGTCAATGAAGTTGTCTTTTGGGTGAATTTTCCTTTCAATGTGCCGTTGTGCCTTTTTGTCCCTCCTGGTTATTCCTTCTCCCCTAGTCTTTCTATAATGCCAACTTCCATCCGAATTACATGCAAAATATTAGTTTAGGTATTAGTACAATAATTGTACTTTAGATTCTCTGGGGTTGTGAATAATAACCATAGAACATTCTTACTGATTGCAAGAGTAGTAACTGAAAAAGCGATGATAGCGATTTGCGCTCACATTCCTGTTCGCCTCCTTCTTGCAGAAAAGCAGCTGCTACGGTGACCCTGTGGGTGACTTGAACCTACGATGGCTGCCTTCTCTGCCTGACTCTCAGGCAGCACACCTCAGCCAATGAAGGTGTGAGTGGAGCCCATAGGCATCTTGGTTTTGGTCTTTGCTCTGCAGTTCGGGATCTGCCTCACAGTTTTACCCTGCTCATAGCTATGGAGGTCCCAGAGACTACAGGACAGCCAGTCACCTAAGACTCTACCAGGGGAATGAGGGTTGGGGGAGAACATTTAATTTTCTCTAATGAAAAAGAAAAGATCAATCTGAATGTGGGAGACACCATTCCAGGGACTGAAGTCTCACATTGAATAAAAATAAAAGCAGAGCTGAGCAGTCACAGTTGCTCTCTACTTCCTGACTGTGGCTATGTGACTCAAGCTCTTGCCATGGCATCCCCGTCGTCCCTTTTCCCCAGCTGTGAGCCAAAATGAACCCTTCCTCCCTAGGCGGCTCTTGGTTATAACAATGAGAAAAGTAGCCATGACAACTTCTCCATGGCGCCAATGGGTGGATGTTTTTAAATGAGCCTTAGTGTGCTACAAGACCTCACTTCTGGACTGAGAAAGACGGATCTCATGATAAACCAGACACACCAGACAGATAAAAGGAACCTGCACAGAAGCTCTTTGGGGACAAGCATGACAAATCAAAATCTTAAATGTAAATGCCAGAGGTGAAAGAGTGGAGGCCAAGCAAACCTTACTTAAGTATTATCATGCCCAACCTAGGCTTGTCACGTGGCTCACGAATATGCACATGTCCCTTTCCATGCAGTGAGAGCTGTTTGGTTGATTCTATTAGGGCAGAGCCTGGTTTTGTTAGCACCTTGTGGTCTCCAGCTAACAGCTTTGACCCTCTTTCGCACTGACTTCCCTGGCTGGCTTTCCTCAAACCCCCACAGGACAACAGTGGAGGTCCTGGACATGTTGCCAGGAGTTTTTTTTATAGTCCCAAACTGTATTATAGGTTCCCTCCCGTTGTTAAAAAGTGGCAGTTTTGCTTGAAGTAAATCTAATTCAGAAGTGTACATACAGTCATTCAGTTTTTACCTCTAGGGGATCTTGGCTTTTAACTCTTGTGTCCCTATGGTTGGCAAGACTCCTCTCCAGCCTCAATTTTACAGTCTTGAAAGAAGACTGGCTGTACTTGTGAAACAAAATTCTCTTTTGCTTTCTAGGAACTCACTGGCAAGACTCTACCGTAATTACTGAGTCAATGTGAAATTGCCTTGGGTAAGGGGCAGAGGATGGAGGGACATAAACCACCTACAGATAGAGCTACAAGCTCTGGGTTTATCTCTACTATCCACCCAGGTAGCCAGACACAGGTTACCCACCTGCAAAGAAGTTAAAAACCAACTGCCTCATTTATGGGGAAGGATGGTTAACGGTTTTTCCATTTTACTCTGAAATGCACCTGGACCGATGAACTAACACACAGAGAAATGGACAGATTCATGCTAACATCAAGCCAGAGGACCAGCAAGGGCAAAACCAACAGTTCACCATAGAATCCCTTCATCAGTGTGGCAGAAAATTTTCATAATTTTCGTAATAAAACACTGAGAGGTTGAATAGCCTTCTCTGACTTGGAAATAAATGGTCCTGTGGGGCAAGGGAAGAAGTGTGCTGGTATTTTTTTTATGGATGTGTTTTTGAATGGGTAGCTGGACGACAACTTCTTGAATCTTCTGAAAGCTCTGTAAGTCACCTTCCGCTTGTAGACTGGTATCATCTGGGTTGACTAACCCGAGCATCATCCTCCTGTTATGGTTTTTGTCTCTTTAAGAGGCAAGCCACGCCCACTCCCAGTGACC
>LOJH01008811.1:16095-29140 GCA_001685095.1 Ellobius talpinus
TCTCTCTCTCTCTCTCTCTCTCTCTCTCTCTCTCTCTCCTGTTTGTTTATATTCATGTGGAGGTGTGTGTATGGGTGCACAGCCCATATGTATATGAAGGTCAGGAAACATCCTCAGGTATCAGCCAGTCTTCAGGCTTCTACCTTCTACTTGCTTGTTTGTGATAAGGTCTTTCATTGGCACACTGGGACTTCACCAGGAAGGCCGAGCAGCTGGCTTCTGATTTTGCAGGGGTCCGTTTGTTTCCACATCCAGTCTCTCCATTGCGAAGATACAGGTGTTCATTATGGCACCTCAGCTTCTGTGTGGGCTCTGGGAAACCAGAACTCTGGTTCTCGTGTTCCCTAGGTTAGCCCTTCACTGGCTAACTGGTCCATTTTCCCAGCTGTGATGTGGGTGTCTGTGGAGCACTGTGGAATACCTGAAGTGGCTCCTCACTGGGGGTGGCTTTACGTTCAATGGGGAGTTGGTGACATTCATTTCTCAATGCTGCTTCTCTTCCTGGCTGCTCTTGAGACAACCCAGAGGGAGAGTCATGCAAACTAGAGTCCCGGCTGTTTGCAACAACTCATACTCAGAACCAGGGACCAGCAAACTTCGTTAGCAAAGGGTCAGGTGACAAGCGTCTTTAGCTTCCTGGTTTGGGTTCCGATTTTAGCTACCTACCTTGGTAAGTAGGTCAGTAGTCAACCCAACCCCCAAAGTCACATAGCTCCTAGCTCCCCACTGGGGTCCACAGCTTGAGCTCCCCATTTATGTTGGCAGGTCCCAGACAGGCAGGTCATGCTTTGGTTGAGGTGTCTTCATTTTTGCATTAGTAAACCAGGTCCCATAATCAGAGAACAAATTGTCACCAATACCCGCCCCCCACGCACACACATCTTTTCAATTTTTACTGTAAAGGAAAACTGGAGTTATTATATATTTCCCTACTTGGAGGTAAGGGAAGTGTTTTGTACTTTAAAAACCAACAAAAATAGAACAATGTCTTTTGTGGTACTGAGAATGGAGCCCAGAGCCTCTTCCTGTGATCAAGCTCCTGTGCCCGTGCTTCACACTCCCCAGGCCTGCAGACATGTTTACATCAGTGCAGGTGTCCCCAAAGCAGTCCAGTGCCCTGGAGACACAGGCAACTGACAGCTGCCCCCGCTGGGTGCTGGGAACCGTACTCTGACACTCTGAAAATGCAGTGTGCACGGGCTCTCAGCTGATGAGCCATCTCTCCTGCCCCATGTATTTTTTAATAGAGAAATGCAGATTCGTTTTTAAAAAAAACTTTTAACATAATTCCGTATTTCACATGCTCACTTTCTACTCCTTTATTATATGTTAGATATATTTGACGTGGACTTTTGGGTTCAGAAGAGAGCATGTTCTATTAAATTGCCTCTTGCAACAGCTGTGAGTAGAATAATGGTTATCATGGGAATGTCTAAATTTAACAAATGTGGCGAAGGCATGGGGAAAAATAGTCATGCAAGCATTTGATAAAATTGATTCTTGCAATTATCTGCTTAAATACTTGACCCAAGAAGAGCACATTTAAGTCGAGTCATAAAGCAAACGATTTCATTTTCCAATGAGTACTGGGAAAATAAGTGTTCTCTTTGGTAACTTTGTTTGCTTGGCGTGTGTTCCTGCGTTGACAGCACTGTCACATGACAGCTGGAGGCAGTGCCATTGGCTGCGATGGCCATGATTCTCAGTGGCTTTGAAATAAAAAAATTCGCTCCGATGAATGGTTGAGAAGCCACATTAATACCCAGTGTGGTGATACTAGGGTTTCCACGTGGCCAGGCTTAGGGTGCCATGATAGTGACCCTCTGCCAGCGATAGGAGTCTCTAGGTTACTAGGTCACAAGATACAGCAGCTCGACTCACATATTTATCCTTCAGAATCACTGTGTGGCTGCGAGTGTAGTGGTAAACACTTGTGTGCAATTCTCAAGGACTGCTCCCCAGTACTGCCAGAACAACAAATAAATCAACTAAAATAAACATAGAAAAGAAGGCACACCAGACCATCTCCCTTTCTTTAAGGAACAACTGTGAAAATGCTAAGGGAGGACCGGAGCAGGGTCCGAGTGGGGCCACGTGGTGCCTGGTCACTATCCTCTACTTCTACCTACATATCCCCACCTCTTTTCCTTTGCCCGCTCCCTCGTGCCTCTTGAGATCCTGACTACAGATTCTCAGCCCTCTCCTAAGCCTCGACTCTGAGAATTAGAACACAGAAAATCATTGGAGTTAAGGAGTTAGAGCATGAAGTTGGAAGAGAAGTACATTGTAACACACTCCCGGGGGGGGGGAATGGTCATTTGCTTCTTTCCTGGCTGGCTAGGTCCCCATCAGCTCACACCATGTACACACTGATGTGTGTGTGGGTATATTCGCATATGTTTATGTGTGTGGTACATGTGGTGCATGTGTGTGCATGCATTTGTGTGTGTGTGCACGCGCGCATGCGTGCATGTATGGGTGTGTGTGCACATGTGTGTATGTTCATGTATGGGGGTATGTGTGTGTACATGTATAAACCAATTTTTACGGTCAAAAGTGTCTGCTTTCCCTACCTGCATCATATTTTGTCTTCCAGTTGGAGGAAATATTAATAGTTTCTTAAACAGGAAACAAATAAGATTTAAAATAAAAGAAAGACTTTTTCAGGGTCAGCTATTTTTCTCATTTCATCACGCACACTACTGTACATGTGGTGGTACTTACTAAATGCTTCTAATTAAGTGAAATGCTTTTGCTAATTCTGAATCTTCATTTACTGTAATTGTGGACCTAAACACTCCCAGTAGGATTCCTTCTGAGGCAGTTTTCAATCCACTGTGATTGCGCACATGGTGGCTGTGAGAACCTTTCACTCCCTTGCCACGTGGGCTTTATGCGCAAGCTGTTAAGTGCAGTCTCCCCATTCCTTTCTGTCTCGCCCTCTGCCTCTGTATCTGGTGTCAGTTTTTGATGTATCAAATAAAGCATCCCCATCCACCATAAACAGTAAAAGATCAGTTTGGTCCGGAGGCCCCTGTGCACATACACACCTGGCCTGTTGAGCTTTGGGCATTGATTCTATGTGTCCCTTTCGTTTTTGAAGACTCATGGGAAATGAGTGCTCTGACCTTTAGGACAGGTAATCACTGTCAGTCACACAAGTGCCTTTCTTGCAGGTGCCTCTGCTGTTCATGTTTCCCGAGCCTAGGACTCTCCCCACGTGGGAGAATAAAGTCTGATGCCCAATTTTCCTCTAGCTTTAGAAGCTCAGCGTCTAGGAGTTGATGACCTTGGATGCAAGAAAAGTCCTTCAAAAGAGATGGCCCGTGTCAGCTCTGACAAGTCCATCTTGTGATGAAAGATTGTACTCTTAAGGCACAATGACTCATCCCAAAGCAATGGGCACAATGGGAAATGGAAGGGACAGCATGTTCAGTGACTCCTGCCGGGGGGGATGGGAACTGCTTCTCAGAAGCTGGAGGGCAGTGGGAACCTGGAGGCCTGGCAAGAGGAAGCAATAGTGTGTCAGTGACCTACGACAACTCAATGCCACCCAACTCACATCTTCAGGGACAGACACAAACATAATGAACTATTTTGAGCTGGCAATATTTGGGGTGGTTTTACTTTATTTTGAGTCTATAGTATTCACGTTTTCTGCAAGAAATACTTGTCTCAAGAAAGCTGTGAAAAGCAACATAAAACTTCAGTACTTTAAAAGGAGTAATATTGGTTACAACCAAGAACTAAGGAATTGATGGAAAAGAAATAGACTGTCTAAACACTAGTCTCTCTATTATGAACATTGCATTCATAAATTAATTACGATTGCAAATCAATGGGAGATGGAAAAATGGCTCAATAGCCATTTCTGATGAGATTCACTACCTACTGGCAAGAAAGACAAGGCGGAATCCTCAGCTCGAAGATAGCGTCCATGTAGATAGAGGATCAAAGGTGAAAAGTGGGGAGCTGGAGTGATGGATCAGTGGGTAAAGGGCACCTGTGCAATGGCTGGGACCTGTGGGGTGCACCTGAACTCCTGTCCTGCGGAAGCAGAGACAAGAGCACTGGGGCTCACTTCCTGGCCAGCCCAGCCGAAGCAGCAAACTTTGGTTCTGTGTGAGATTCTGTCCCCAAAATAAGATGAGGAACAACTGGGAACAACACCTAATATCAAGCTGTGGCATCTATATATGTGCTTACCTATGCATATGCACATGTGCATATGACACAGACATGAGGATTAAACTTGAGAAGGGATCTTACACTGAAAAGGAAGCAAACATTTGATGGGCAGGGAAATAAAGAACTATGTTTTCAATAGACAGAAGGCATAGAAGAGACGACAAGATAGGCATCCCACACAAGCAGCTTTCCTCCGTGTCAAATCCTGCCAGGAGATCACGTGGAAAGCATAATGTTTGCAAGCAAAGTTGTTGCCTATTTTAATCTACAAGACAGGGAAGGGCTTACTCTTTACATAGTTTTCAAAGGCTACTAGTGTTCATTAAGATAAAAATGGTTCAATGGCAAAGTGGGGAAAAGATATTATCAGGCAACACACTGTGAAGCCATAGCCAAAGGCAGAGAGCAAATAGGCCTCAATACTCTGTCTCTGTGTTCCAGGAAAATGGGCTGAGAGCTGAGTATGATAAGGCAACCGTGCTCAGGAGGTTGCAGATAAACGTACAGTCAAACTGGAAGCAGAAAACTTGCTTCTCAAAGCTAGTTGGGGCAATGTCCAAAGGCCCTGTGAAAGATTTTCTTACTCCTACATGGCTGAAGGATAGGAATTACATCTTACCCATAATGCATCTGCAGTATGAAAAGCCATAGTTCTGAGTAAGACAGGAAAGATGGCATGAACTGTAATCCAACTAGGAGGTGGAATAGCCTGCAGCTCTTACAAGATGCTTCACACAGATACGTGTGACAATACCCTCATTGAACTACGTGAGTCTAGATTTTTTAAAATGTATTCAACCTGGGTATATACATCAATCTTTGGGAGGTATCTTTTCATGATGGGGCCATGTGTATATTTCTTTCTAACTCCTGCTCAACCTAAATGTAGAGACACAGTTACCAAAGATGAGCTGCATTTCTCCATACAAACTTGTCCTGCAGAGCATCCTACAAGGTGCGCAGAGGCTAGCTGTCCCAGCTAGCTCTGTGCTGTGAGAAGCTTGTATGCATGAAGACTAACTGCACAGGCAAGGGCCAAGGCTTCGCTGCCAAGTTCACGAGTGTCTGGAATAAGAATCAGCTCCTTCCAATAAGGGCAGCTTGGGAAATGAGGAAACTCAGACCACAGGGAACACTGGGCTTGAGTAAGACAGAGACAGTTGATACACAGAAGAGAGAACAAAATAGTGCTCTCTTGTACTGTGGGCAGGATCAGAGTCCTGAGTCTCATTTAGTGGGTAGAAGCCATGCTGTGGACTGGCTAAGCCATGGCTGCTATTACCATGTTTACTCTGCCTAGTTTCTTGCGATATACCAGATTTAAAGTTTGTGTGCACTCATGTGTGTCCTTTTGCTTGGCTGTGCTTGTGGGAGCATCTACAAGGCGGGAATAGCTTAGTTAGCAGTTCTCAGAGGTGGCCCACCTGGATTTTTGAGGCAAGTTCTCTCAGTTGCTTGGAGCTCACCAGTTAGCCTAAGCTGGTTGTCCGTGAGTTCCAAGGGTCCAACCTATATTGGCCTCCTCAGGGATGGGATTACAACTGTGTACTATTATATACCCAACTTTATTTTTTAATGCTCTATTTGGGGATTGAACTCAGGTCTTTGTGCTTGTACGATACACACATTACCAGCTGAGGCTTATCTGCAGCCCACGCTAACTCTGGCTTTAGTCATAGAGTAGCATGGAGTGCTGATTCTTACAGATGAGGCTGATGTGCCTTGAGACATGGTCAGTTCCTCACCTGTGTGTGCTGAAGGAACAGAGAAGGAAGTAGGATGTAGGCCAGTGTCAAAAAACAAACAAACAAACAAACAAAAACATGTAGGCTGCACACTGAGTCCCTGGAATCTGTAAAGAAGAAAAGTCACTCATGCCTATAAAAATTATCTATATTGGACAATAATTTCCTATTGTTCTTAATCCATTTTTGTTTTCTATAGAAGACACACGGTGTTTTAAGATTTAATTAATTAATTTATTTATTTTGGTTTTTTTGAGACAGGGTTTCTCTGTAGCTTTGGAGCTTGTCCTAGAACTAGATCTTGTAGACCAGGCTGGCCTTGAACTCACAGAAATCCACCTGCCTCTGCTTCCCGAGTACTGAGATTAAAGGTGTGCCCCACCACCGCCCAGAAAGACTTTATAATCCTCCAGTCATACTGTTAACCGACGATAACGACTGTTTACCACCCAGTGTAGTACCCCATTCTGTGCTGAGACCTGTCCCCTGTGAGCTGCTCAGACAGCACTGCCATCTAAAATGCAGTTATGATTTGAGCTCCATTGCTTCTCCTACCTTTTAGATAATGCTATTGCATTTCAGGCTAAACAATTCTCCCCCAAGTCACACACATGGACCACTTGAGCAGAAGCTCATTCCAGGTTCATGCTATATGACAGAATTGCTCTGGAATTCTCCTTTGACCATGATTTTATGCCAGCCAGTGAATAGAGTCCCCTGCTGATCACACAGGATCATCTTCTCAGTACTTCCCACCCCAGACACACTCCCCAAGCCGGTATATTGGCACCTCCCCTTCTCCTTTGAATGGATCTGTTCTTGTTACGTGTGGGCCAGGTGCCAAATGGAGTGCAAAGAGGCCTTAGGCAGTTCTGGAAAGGTCTGCTGATCAGATTTGCCTGACTGATATGATTATGGGCCCCCCAAAAAAATGAAATGCTGGAATTCCAGAAGACTGAGCTATGCAAAGGACTAGGACCCTTCTCTGGCCACGGAGCCGGGTTGGAGGTTTTACCCGTCTGTGACTTTAGTTCTTTATCTGTGGTTACATTGTAGGGATTTTCTTCTAGCTTATCATTTGTGTTTGACCCATCTCTCCTGAAAATAAACACAAACCTGCAGCTATTTTGTCTCGTGGAAATGTCTTTTTTTCTTATTATTTTAAGTGTCTTTAAATTTAGTGTAACAAATGTGTACTTCTATTTATCATATTTTCATCGCACCTACATTATAATGCAGTTAGAAAGTCTGTCCTTATCTTTCGGCCATGATGGAAGCCACTCATGTTTCCTTCTGTTGGTTTTAGGATGTTATTTTTACATATAACTCCCTGACCCATTTCAAGTATAGTCTTGGGTATGGAGAGAGAAATACAGACCTAAACTTATCTTCTGTTAAGTGATGGCCAAGAGCCATTGATTAAAAAGAGAAAAACCTCTGGGCGGTGGTGGCAGTGTGCACCTTTAATCTCAGCACTCTGAAGGCAGAGCCAGATGGCAGATCTCTGAGTTTGCGGCCAGGAAGAAGTGTTACAATTTTCTCTTAGCATCATTCCCACATCTTCTCCTTCGATTGTTCTTTATAAAGTAGTTTTATTATTTACTATATGCCTTTCTACTTTGGATGCCCAGGGAGAATTGTGACTTCCAGAATTAAAATGATATTAAAGGTATTGAACAGATGAGATTGCTTGGTGGGTTAAGAGCTTGCCATGTAAACATGGGGCCAGAAGTTCCAATCCCCAGAACCTCAGAAGAATCTGGGCACATCTGTCACCCCAGTGCTTTCATGGGGAGAAGAGAGTCAGAAACACCCCAAAGTTCAGAAGCTCTTTCCTGACCGCCTGGGTTGTCCTCTGCTGTGCTGTGCACCTGTCTCTTCCTGATAAGCTTAGGTTTCCAGAAGGTGACATTCATAGGCCCACCATCTGGACACCCTAATGTCCCTGCAGATCAATTTCTGAATCCAAGGACATGAGCTCAACTATGTTCATAGCAGCATTATTTGTAATAGCAAGAACCTACAAACAGTCGAACCTACAAACATTCCTCAGTCGAAGAATGGATAAATAAAATGTGATATATTTATACAATAGAGTATTACTTAGCGGTAAAAAAAAGAAAGACAGACAGACAGACAGACAGACAGACAGACAGACAGACAGACAGAAAGAAAGAAAGATCTTGAAATTTTCAGGCAAATGGATGGATCTAGGAAAAAATATATTGAGTGAGGTAACCCAGAACCAGAAAAACAAATATAATAAGTACTCACTCATAAGTGGCTTCTAGACATAAAGCAAAGAAAAATTCAGCCTACAGTCCACAACCCCAGACAACCTACAACAAAGAGGACCCTAAGAGAAACATACATGGATCTACATAGGAAGAAGAAAAAGACAAGATCTCCTGAGTAAATTGAGAGTGTGGAGGTCATGGGAGAGGGGAGAAGGGAAGGGGAGGAAAGGAGGATAGTGGAGAAAATGTATAGCTCAATAGAAAAAAGGAAGGAAGGAAGGAAGGAACGAAGGAAGAAAGAAAGAAGGAAGGAAAAAAAGAAAAAAGAAAGAAAAAAAGACTTCTGTTGGAGTTCTGATTACAGCAAATGTCAAGATGAAGCTAAGGAAAACTGAGACAGATAATTCTTCTAGAAAGAACATCTCACCGGGCAGTAAGTCCAGTCACAAACCGAAGGAAGAGTCAGATGAACTCAGTAGAATGAATGACTTCTAAAGGTAAAAGAGAGAAACCTGCCTTGCATAGCAGGAATGGACAGCAACTTATGAGTTACACATTTTCTCGTGGTATTGTTCTACCAAAGACTTGCAGACATGCAAGTGGATATATGGAATCAATGTCTATGCTGCACCTCTTCTTGGTTTAGTCAAACAACAGACTGACTCTTATATTTGAATTCTGTTGAGCTAACTGTATATTTTAGACATCAACATAGGATACATTTATTTCATATCTATGATGTTTGTGCTGGCAGTTTTATGTCAATTTCACACAATCTAGAGTCATTTGAGAGGGAACCTCAAATTAGAAAATACTCCCCAGCAGACTGGCCTGTGGTGCATTGTCTTGATTGACTGCTGATATGGGAGAGTCCAGCTCTCTATGGACAGTGCCCCCTCTCAGATGGTGGTCCTGGGTGGTATGAGCAAACAAGCTGAGCAAACCAGCAAGCAGCATTCCTCACGGCTTCTGCTTCTGCTCCTGCCTCCAGGTTCTTGCCCTGACTTCTCTCAGTGAGGGACTGCTACCTGGAGGTGTAAAATGAAAAGCTTTTCCTCCCTGAGCTGCTTTTGGTTGTGGTGTTTTATCGCAGCAATAGAAATTCTGAGACACCGATGTTTCATACTTCACACTAAGTTACCAAGATAGACTCTACTGAGAGAATGCCTCCAGTCCTTCAATACAGCTCCTGAACAGCAAAATATAGGCTGAATAATTCGTCTTTCAGGGAAAATACTCTTCCTGCTTTTGAGTGACTACAGGGGATCTTTATTTGAAGTTGATTTTTTTTTCAAAAAACTGAATGTTCACGTACTGACAGAGGAGCAAATGGGAGTAAATTTGGGTAGGGGGCAGCTGAGCAGCATCTGTTGCCCCAACAAAGCCGAGTTTTCAGTTCAGTGATCCTTTTCTCTTAGCCACATCTCCAGCCCCAGCTGACTGGAACCACAGAGTCTTAGCACACATTATCAGACAGTTCTGATAGAGTCCTTGCGGGATCCTCAGACTTTACTCGGCAACTTCATAGGCTAGGCCTGCACTATCTGCATTTCTCTCAGCATTTTTATCTCCTAGGCTTCCACAGAATAGTCCTGAGCTCTGAACAATTAATGACTTTTCTACCCCAAAGTTAAAATGCCACCACAATTCTTCCAAACACGCATGGTCAGATCTGTCAAAGCAGTATCTCATGAGTAAGGTACCAATTTCCTGTCTTAGTTAGGGTTTCTATTGCTGTAACACCGTGACCGGAAGCAACTTGGACAGGAAAAGGGTTTAATTCCTTTTACAGCCCTTAGGCCATTATCCAGGGATGTTAGGATAGGAACTCAAAGCACAAACCTAGAGGTAGGAAGTGTTACAGAGGCCATGAAGGAGGGCCACTTACTGGCTTGCTCTCCAAGGCTTGCTCAGCCTGCATTGTTATACAAATCAGAAGGACCCACCTGGGAGTAGCACAACCCACCACCTTGATTGGCTGGGTCAGCTCACATCAATCATGAATCAAGGAAATGGACTACAGACTTGTCTACAAGCAATACAATGGAGTCATTCTCTCTCGTTTTTTTTTTTCTTTTAAGACGCAGTTTCTCGGTGTATGCCTGACTGTCCCGGAACCCACTCTGTAGATGAGGCTGGCCTCTAACTCCAAGATCTACCTCTACCTCCCGAGTGCTGGAGTTAAAGTTGTGAGACACCATGCCCCATCGGGAGGCATTTTCTCGGCTGATGTTTGTATTCTCAAGTATGTGCCAAGTTGACAAGAAACAGCCAGCACGACTCATGAATATGCAAACTTATGAGATGTCATTTCTTCCCAGTGCTCACAAACAAAAGAAGAGACTCTTAGTCCACAGAATCAAATGGTTCAGCCTGGGCACCTCAGAGAATGAACTGAATGGCCAGTGGCAATGAGGGTGAAACTCTAGGTTCCCGGCCAGCGCTCCAGCCTCACCACATAACAATCTCTTCCTTTGTGCCCACTGCTAGGGTCTAGCCTACACTATTCCTTTGCTAAAACAGCCCCTATGTGTTTTTCCCCAGATCCTCTCTGTTCATGTACCTGAGCTTAGGATATGCAGGAGCTTGCAGGTTACCTTTTTGTGATGGCCACCACCTTGTTACAAGCCTACAGAGTCTGTGTGACTAGCATCCAAATGCTCTCCTCCACTCTAGTCGGGGACATGGGGAAGATGGAACACTGTGCGTGTTTCTCATCACTGTCCCTCTTCAACAAGGACATGGTAACTACTCAGCTAATAGTCACGGAATAAGTGAATGAATGAATTGATGCTCCTACCAGCTCTTGGGAAATTACCTTTGGAAAGTAATTTTCTCTCTCGCCGCTTTTGTTTCTCCATCTGTAACAGGAAGGCAAAAGTGTACAATGTTCAAAATCTATTTCCTAATTAGGTAAAGTAAGGTAAAATGATTAATAAGGCCAAGGCACAGAGACAGAGTATATCATGTAAGACTGACCTGCTTGGTTTTATAGTCAGGGCTTCCTTGCTTGTGCCTCCTTCACATCAGTGTTGATCTGAGGAAGATAATGTACAGCAATGTTAGTCCTGAAACCTGGTGAATGTGCGTACCAAATCTACTGAATCAAACCTGAAAGTAGAGTGTCCAGATTGAACAGGGAGTTCACACTGTCAAGGTAAACACTCAGGCTGCACATGGGAGTCCACACTGTGAAGTCAGGATCTAGGGAGCACACGGGGAGTCTACACTGTGAAGTCAGGGTCTAGGGAGCACACGGGGAGTCCACACTGTGAATTCAGGGTCTAGGCTGCACACGGAGTCCACACTGTGAAGTCAGGGTCTAGGCTGCACATGGGAGTCCACACTGAAGTCAGGGTCTAAGCTGCACACAGAGTCCACACTGTGAAGTCAGGGTCTAGGCTGCACATGGGAGTCCATGCTGAAGTCAGAGTCTAGGCTGCACATAAGCAATCCTCACTGGGAAAGAGAAGAGTCCAAGCTACACATGGGGCATCTACACAGCAAGAGCAAAGAGTCCAGGCTGACCATGGGGTGTGCACACTGTACAAACAGACCTTCCAGGACATGCACTGGAAGCCCACACAGCTTTCTGAGCTCTGACTCCTGCAGCCATGGGGTCTCTGTATTTGGCGCAGCACAACTCAGCTCTTTGGCTCTGCATATATTGTATCTCCTAATGAAGTCTAGGTTTACCTTCAGCATCTCAGCCTCCTGCTGGACAGACAGTTCCCCTGCCACCCCAAGCTCCCACTGAGCTTTACAACCAGGGGCCTATTGTCCTACCATCTCTCCCCCATCCCAGCCCAAGAGTCTGCCCTCAGACACTGTGTGATCTGTTCTGATAATGGATGGATGGGTGGGCTCCATTCCCAGTGTTGATGCGCTAGAACTTGGGCTGCTATGCCCACTACCCACATGAGCCCCAACTGCTTAAGAGTTCAACTTTCCTTCCTCTTTTACTGTCAAGATTATCCAGGTTTTCGTGATTTTGTTTGGTTTGTTTGTTTTTGGAACTCTTAAAGCTAACTTGGGGGAATGAGACAAAATTTGGGAGAAACCCATATATCCTAGCTAATTTTTAAGACCAGGCATTTGCTCCCAAATTCCATGTTTTTTTTGGTTTTTTTTTGTTGTTGTTGTTGTTTTTCCAGTCTATTTTCTCTAGTCTAGGCCATTCTGTTCTCAAAGGCATGGGTTTTTAAGCTGTACCCATGTGCTGTTTTAAAACAGAGAAAATTATTCCGGTCTTTAAAGTTCTTCGCTTTATGTGTTCCTGAGACTAACTAGTCTGCAGCTTTTGGTTTGCAGTGGTTGCTGAATATTCATAAGATTCTGTCTGCTTCCTGGATAATTATATTACATTAATATGGTATGAATAAATAAAAGCAGTAATTATGCTTTTATCCTGTTCTGTTTGACAGTTTACAGTTTGCTTGTTTCAAGAATAAAAGGAAATTGCCACATTTGAAACAATATTATTTCATTTCTAAATGAGGAGGAACACTCCCCCTTCATGCAGACAGGTTACAACAGAGTAGATTCTGCCCCTTCCTAGCGAACATAAAGACGCCATGCGTGCTCCGTGCTGCTGACTACTACAAAGATCATGCTAGATGAGGCCTTAAGAAGTCCAGGAAAGGAACGAACGCCTCCCTGGTTTCCCTTGGAAGCTCTCAGGTAGTAGTAGCCAAGAGAGAAAGCAAACATGGTCTGAGAGGGGAGGGAACCAGCCATTCTTCCTCATCAAGGTTTGGAGAAGACAATACTTGTAATGGTTTTCTGTCTCTTTAAGAGACAAGCCACGCCCGCTCCATCCCTCATCCACTGAGGCAGGCTGATCTTCAGCCTCCAGCCTGAGCTCGCTCTCTTTTC
>LOJH01008812.1:4815-16755 GCA_001685095.1 Ellobius talpinus
CAACCATCTATAATGGGGTCTGGTGCCCTCTTCTGGGGTGCAGGCACACATGGAGGCAGAATGTTGTACATGTAAAAAAATAAATAAATAAATATTAAAAAATCTTTTTAAAAAAAAAAAGAAAAGAAAATGCTGCAGACTTGTTAGCTGTGGATAGAGCACAGTCACAGGGGAGGGAGCAGTGTATTCATTCGGTCAAGCGACAATCCATGGAAGTCTAGGATCAGGACTTATTTATTTACAGACGAAATGGAAGTAACACACGAATACAGAATGAAGTGACGCCACTGCCTTGTCGTCCACCAGGGAAGGATGGGGAAAGCTCAGGACCAGGTCATTGAGCTGTGGCATCAGGAAGCCTACCACATCCCAAAGAGAGCATCTCCCTCACTTCTTAGAGGGTCATGTATCCTTAGAGAAGACTGCCCATTGAGCCAACCCATTCCATTCCATTGGTCATTAGACTGAATGGCCAAATTCCCAAAACATTTCTCCTCTATTGTCTAATTAAGAAGGTTTTAATTCTAACATAAAACTATATACAAGAAAAATTATCAAGTATTGCTCAGAGAAAGGAAATAACATAAACAAAAATGAAACTACAACCAACAAGAACAACATCCAGCAAGTACACATTCCAGATGTCCAGACTGTAGGTGACTGGCAAATTACAGCAATTGTTCCAACAGTTGTCTTTCCTGAAGAGTCTCCGTCTTGTACCTAGTATGCCCTTAGATAAGATTGGAGAGAGTTGTAACTGTAACAAGTCTTCAGTCCCATCAAAGACCTGAGAAGGAAAATAATATTACCTGAGTAAGCAGGAAGTGCAAGCAAGCGACTTCCAAAAAATGTAAGAAATGATAGAAACAGCTGGCTGCCTGGACAGTTACCCAAGGTTTCTCTGTAATATTGGGGCATCCAACTTTGGCTATAGGCCTATAATATCTGGCAGACCACTTTTAGAAGTAGGATCTTGTACTATCAACAGATCACTTTCTAAAATATAATTCTCATTGTTCATGTAGCAAGAATTTATGGAGTAGCTACCGAGACTCAAGGATCATCCTAGGTCCTAGATATTAAGAGGTGGTTAAACCTCATCCCTGTCCTCGGGCTCTTACTGTGTAGTATGGCATCCAAATGTAATGTCTGTGTGTGTGTGTGTGTTACATATATTTTTTCATAAGTAAAGCATGTTAGGGTTGTTTTGGAGTCGTGTGCCAGAACTTTCTGGGAAAGATAAGTTCTGAATGAGTCTTAAAGGATAGACAGAAATTAGTCCCAGATTAACAAATGTGCGTGCTGACGAGGCAGAAGCAATAGAAAAGGATGCTCCAGGTTTGAAAGAAAAGTATATTATGGCTTAGACATCCCAAGTTTGAGTTACTTGAGTATAATCAAGTGCTGAGGTCTTTCAGGCATCAGAGTAAACGAGAGTGACAGTTCTAGGAGGATGTCCCGACCTGAGCATAGACACTCAAACCATGAAACCTATGACACCACTCACAAAGAACAAATCAGGTAAAGAACACAGGCTACAGACATGACTGTTATGGTTCATGGATGCTAAAAGAACAGTGGTTTGGTAGACTATGAGTAGAAGGGTTGGGGAATACAGGACAGTAGTTAGTGGACTGAAATTGAACAGAGGTGCCTAGTGAAATTTGAATTGAAACTATTCCTTCAACCTGGCAGCAGAAGAGTCATTGAGGACTTAAGTGACACAATATAATACAGAGTGAAGATGGGTGCCGTATTGAGTGAAGTGGAGACAACCAATGCAAATTTAAAGAGTATGTTTGGAAGCTTAATAACCATATCACATGCTGGTAATTCCAAGACTCAGATGGCTTAAGCAAAAGAATGCCAAGGCCAAGGCCAACATGGGCTACATAGCAAGACTCTGTTTCAAGAAAATGCACAGCTCTGTGTAGTGGCACACGCCTTTAATCCCAGCACTCAGGAGGCAGAAGCAGGTGGTCTCTGAATTCAAGGCCAGCCTGGTCTACAGAGTGAGTTCCAGGACAGCTAGGGCTACAGAGGAACCCTGTCTTGAAAGAAGGAAAACAACACACATAGCTGCCAAGATGGGTCAGCTGCTCTTCCAGTGGACCCAGGTTTGATTCCCAGCAAACCTTCTTCTGGCCTCCACCAGCACCAGCCATGCACATAGTACACAAGCATACACACAGGCAAAACATACACATAAAATTTCAAAATAAATAAACACAAAAAAAGAGTATGGATGAAAATAAGGATCTTTTATAATGGGGGACAAAAGCTGGCAAAGTCAGGTTAGAGAGTGAACTACAAAAGAATAGAAATGGGTGACAGTCTTGGATGATGGGAAATAAATGTAGTTGTTAGCAGGAAAGGGAAACCATATCCCTTCTTTCTTGAAACCTCAGGAAAATAGGCAAGGGCACAGCAGATGTTTGTAGACATAGATGCTCCCTGACCATCATAATTTTCCATATCATAGAAAATGTAAAATTTTACCAAAGGAAATAAGAGCTTGAGTTGAATATTGAAGAAAATATTGACAGTTCAGAATTATTTAATTGGGAAGAATGAATTTCCCTAATGAGAGTAATTCTGCTTGCTAACTAAGTCCTGGCTATTTATCGTAGGGTTTACAGCATCACCTACACCAATATGGATGCAATCCATCCTTCCGTCTCTAGTCATTGGGCCCCGTCAGGCACCCAGTCCTTAATCCAGAATGAACTACCAGATACTTTTTATATATGACATTTGTTTTCTACCCTGTGTGGAAATGCCCTAAGAGTTGTCCTATCTGTAAATGTCCATACCACAGTTTTTCTTCACATCTTTCTGTGAAGAATTATCCTAACCCTCAAAGCAGTATGTAACTGGTAGTTTCTCTCCCACCCTCCAGTTTCTGAATAAACAAACACTCAGGCTTATATTAAATATAAAAGTTGCCCAATGGCTCAGGCTTATTACTAGCTAGCTCTTACTTTTAAATTAACCCATTTCCATTTTATATTTTACCACAAGGCTCATGACTTGTTACCTCACATCTTGCTTCTCCTATGGCTGCTGGTATCCCCTCGACTTCACCTTCTTTCACTCTATATTCAGTTTGGCTTTCCCGCCTAGCTATATTCTGCCCTCCCATAGCCAAAGCAGCTTTATTCATCAACCAATAAAAGCAACACATATTCACAGCATACAGAAGGGCATCCCACATCAGCAGTAGTCTTCTATTCCATCTTTCCATCGTGTTGTGTATGTGTCTTTGTTGCTTTTCACTGTGTGTATATCCTATCTACTTGTTTATCTGTGTTCACATCCTCTCTTCTACTGAAGTCTAAAGTCAGCTTTTATACCCATGGCTATCATTCAGATATGTTGGCCAAATGAATGCAGGGCATGCAGAAACCTGACTTCATTCCCTCTAGAACATGGTCATCATGGTCCACAGAAGTCATCTCAGTGTCACCTTCATCACCTTCCTCCTGCTCCTGCTCTTTTGGGGACTGTGATTACTGCTTTGTTGTAGCTCTGTCCTTGTCTGGAGCACAGTGATGGCTCCAGAATGAATACCTTGCTGCTCCTCAGCTTGGCTACTCAATACTCTCTGATTAATCTATAGGCTTTAGCAGAATCACATTGATTGCTCCTTCTCTTAGAAAATAAAACTGGGTTCTGAGATGTCCTGCTTTGCATGGAAGTGTTCGCTTCCTCTAATTTCTCCATTTGAAAAAAAAATTGAGGATGACTCGCGGCCATGGCTGACTGCCAAGACTGGCTTAGACTTAGATGCCCCACATGGCAGCAGCATTCTTTGTCCTGGGACTTGCCTGCAGTTTCTCTGATTGTATTTGGAAAGACTGAAGGAAATGAAACCTAGAGAGACTTGCTAATGTATCCAGTGTAATAGGCACTAGAGCCTCCATTTGCACTCAGTTCCCTTCTACTCTAGAATTTCTTCCCCTGCCATTCTTTCTCACTGATACACAGACATAGCACTATCACCACATAGTTCTGAGCTGGTTGGGAGGGAGGATGCTGAATAGACCTGAGGAATGACTGGAAGTTCTTGGATCCCATGTGAGGAATCCCTGTGCTCTTGGGAAGGAAACATGAGAGGAGATGAAAGAGGTTTAAAACCACCTGTCTGTGTCATAGTTCAAACAGCCGGCGATCACAGCCTGTGAACATATACAGACGTGTGTGGAAAACGTAAGTCCATCCCTTAAGTCCAGAGCACCTGAGAGCTATTCTCCCAAGAAAAATCTATACATGTCATGTTTCCTAGTAGCCTGATTTGACTGTCAGAGAAGAGCTGAGACACTTAGTTGTTTGGCCAGAAGAATTTTAAAAATAAGAAGTAAGACCTTCTCATTTCATAAACCTGATTTGATCCCAGGAGTTAATAGGCTTTGGGACACAATAGGCATTTTATTAAATAAAATTAAAGTTTATTGTCAAATAAAGTATCTTTAGGTAGCAATTAACTCACAAGGAAGTGTCAGTGAAACACGATCCATTCAGGGGGGACAGGGACCCTTACATGTGAGCATGACCAGTTTGCAGTGTATAATCAGAATACAAGCCTTGTAATACAGTTATATCTACTATATACAAAACAGTCCAAGAGATATACAGAGATAGGGAAAAAGGCATGTGCCCTTAAGGAGCTTGTAGATGACTTCCAGGAAGATTTAACAACAATAAAAGGCTGCTGCTACACTTGGATAGAGGGGCTGAGTGCTGTACAAGGACTGAGGAGTTGACGGAAGGTGCAGTAGGCTGAACAGTGGGGAGGAAGAGTGTGAGAGCCACTGAAGGGCACAGTCCTGGAGGGGGCTGGCTGCCTGTGCACATTTGAGGAAACAATGAAGTTAAGTAAAGCGCACTCAGTCGTGGAGGAGACTTGACAGCCTGTCCTAGGATACAGGTTATCAGAGATGACTGTGGGAGATAGCAGAGATGCTCCTGTTTTGTTTGTCCATCTGTCTTTCTAGTGAGATCTCAGATTTCTGAGCTACTGCATAGTTTATTAAGTTTCTCTTATATCTGCCTTCATGGTTGCTTTTGAGTGTGCCTTTTATGCGTAACTTAACCAATCCAAAATACTGTCCCTAGCTATTTCCTTTGTTTATAAGCTAAAATTTCCCTGCTCCAAACCATTATAGGCCTGAGTACCCAATAGTTAAGTACCTCCTCTACAGCCCACATAGACCCCAAATTATTTCAGACTTTCCAGCCTTGTGCTTCCTCAAACCTGCCTCTGGTGCTGTGACATGCTATCTCAGTGTGGTCCCTCATGGAGCAGCTGTGTGGGACAGAGGTGTAAAGTCATCTGGCTATGGTCCTGCTTCTTTGTCGTTTGTTGTTATTGTTGAGACAGGATCTTGATGTTATAGCCTAACCTGATCACAAACTTGTGTGATCCTCCTGCCTCAACCTCCTGAGTTCTGGGATGACAGCATGCCCAGCTTTTGTCTTTATTTCTTAAGACAACATCTTCCAGCCTGTCATTTTTACTAAACTTTTTCTATTTTTCCCAATTGTTTGTGAACTGTACTATTGTAAAATGTAACAATGAATTCCTAGAAAAATTATCATACTCTCTGATGTTCTGACAATGTTGTCATGAAATTTCCTAGTGTTCGTTCATGTACTGTAAGCCAGTAAGTTTTGTGCTAGCATTGATCTGTGAATGCTGCCCACACTGCATACGTTGAGTAGAGCAGGTTCAGGGAAAGAAGCAGTAACCCAGTGAGGGTGCCCAAGTCAGATGAGAGTGGAGTAGAGAGGCCCTGTTCTGCTGCTGGCACCAGTTGGGAGAAGGACGTGTAGGAACCGGCTGTGTGTGTACCCTTGTGATATCAGCTCTCATTTACAAACATGATGCAGCCAGCATTCTGGACTCTAACCAGAGCGACGTCCCCTCTCAGTGCCAGGATGTAGAGGGCGTTGAGAGTGATGCAAATTCAGCCTCTTCCCACAAGGCCAGTGTGTGCCGCGTGAGTCTCCACAGTGGCATCACCATCACATATGTGGAGGGGACCTATGATTCTAATTTATTTTCTTTTTAACTTTTTTTTTCTTTTGTGGTGCTGTGGTAGAACCCAGACCACTGTGAAACCTGGGCAAGATTGTCAGTGGACTGCACCCCTAGCCCTGACCATGAGTGTCTTCATGTGGCCTCCAATGGTAAAACTTAGACGTGTTTCAGAAGTTTGTGGGTTACTTAGAGCCAAATCAGGAAAATCACACAAGCAAAAGACACAGGTTTGAGAGTGAAGTGCAGTGAATTACAATTCTTCAGAGAGAAGTAACCCACCTAGGGACAGGGGCTTTGTACTTTGTACATTACAGAAAGAGACAGGAGCCAGAAACACTTCGAGTATAGAACCAGAAATGGAATTGACAGCACAGAGACAAGGACCAAATTCTGAGCACAGCTGCCCTTCACAGAATATGCTGGAGAAGTTTTCCTTTAACGTTTACTGTGTAGGTGCTCTATTGACTCAGCTGTCACCTTAGCAGATAATTAGGCCTAAGCCCCAAGGCAAAAACTCCTGTTGCAGCTTTGAATTGTGAAAGTTCCCTCAAAGACTAACTTGATAAGGAGCAGCGAGGACTGTCTCAGGCCAGTCGTGGAGCAAGCTGCTCTCTCGTACAGAACTGGTTTTCTTTTTTTTTTTTTTTTTAAGAAGGCATCAGATCAGATCTCATTATAAATGGGTGTGAGCTAGCATGTGGTTGCTGGGAATTGAAACTCAGGACCTCTGGAAGAATAACCAGTGCTCTCAACCTCTGAGACATCTCTCCAGCCCCCCAGAACTGGTTTTCACACTGGGCTTTCATCTCCCTTGGAGCACTTGAATACTTTGCAATCAATCAGTTTTCAAGAACCGGATCCCCTAACCTTTTACCTATATAGAGCTGTGCCTAAGATCAAGCAAGCCCTGTTACCCAAAACCCCCCTGTGACTGGGGGGGTATGGGGGGTGTTCCCCCTCCCCCTTCCCTTTTTAGGGGCTCCCTTTTTTCACTCCCCAGGTGGCCTGTATGGCTCATTTCCTTAAGAATGTCAGATAAAAGGACAATTGAAAGTATCACACCTACAAAATGTTCTCTAACACAGGAGCCTTAACTCCTCTATGAAACTTTCTGAATCCGTCTCTTCCTTACATGTGTCTCTTAAGAGTAAAATAATTATGAAGGTTCTGGCATGCTGTAAGTTCAGGACTGGGTTACCATAAGGGGGACACATATATTTTTTTTAAAAAAATGAGGCCATACTTTTTCAAATGAAAACAAGACTAATTTGACCACTTTCTTTGACCTTGAGAACACTCTGTCAGTTAGATGGAGTTGCAGACTCCCATAAACTAAGGAGGCCCGCCTGAGTCTGCAGCCTGAAGACTGATACAATGTATTTAAAGCAGGAACTATGATAGAACCATTTTATTTTAAAATGCCTACCTTGATGAAAATAAAACATAGTTTTGAGAGTTCCCTTTTCTGTTGTGTTAGCTGCCTTGAAGTGAGGTGTCCCAAGAATTGGTAAGACCACCCTTCTTGAGGTCCTCAGAAGTCCAGCAGGCAGGGACGGGGCAGCTTTCACCAGGTAGCGTATCCATTAGCGTGTTCACTGCTCTCAATAGCATGGAAAGAGGAGTGAATTTGTTGGCTGACAGCTCCTCTAATAAAAACATCTGACTGGTGGTTTGCCATGTGGTTTTTGGTTTATAACTTGGAAGGAGTTCAAAGAATTGAATGACATTATAACACAATTCTTTCCAAGATTATATTTGCATGAATAAAGCTTCCCAACACTTAAAATGAATTATTAGGAATGGGTGTGGGTGAGCCATGTCCCCCTCTACTCATAAGTAATCCTGTCAACAAACAGTGAGGGACAATTAAGAAATAGCCATCTCATCAAGAGGTGCACTTTAATAACTGTTTCTAAGTTACTTGCTTGTCACATGTATACTGTGTATGTGGTGTGTCAATTACATTCATAAAAATTATAATAAAAACTGAATATGAGATCATTTGAAAAATATTTTAGGGACTCATGGTCACAGAAGAAAGTTTTAAATTTTAAGGTTGCCTATTTATATTTTTCTTGATGCAGAGTAGTATTCCATGGTAATCAATAAAACACATTTAAGCATAAAAATTTACTTTCATAAAATTTTGGAGGGAATGTGCAATGGAAACAGGTGTTGAAGGTGAAAAATGAAAACTTGGTAGATTGCTCCTCGAAAATAGGAGTGCTGGGAGTTAAGTAATTTACAACCAACCAAATTAGGAGATAAATTATTCACAGCCACTTAAAATTCTGATTTTAAAATATGTTGGCTTTAAAGTGGAGGAGGTATAATCACCAGTGGCATTTTGTAGTAGTATCAGAGCTCCAGACAGGTACCTGTGGAGAGAGGGCCAGTGGTTCCGGCACCTCTAACAACTATTGCTAGTGGGCTGTGGAGTCTAACTTGGACGATATTTAAAAGCACTTTCTGTGAGAGCCAGTAGTAAGCATAAAAACAAAACAAAACAAAACAACCTGATTTGCGTGCAGGGTCCATAAGGCGAGTAGACAGGCGATTCCAGGTGTTTGGGCAGCGGGATATGATACGTGATGACCGGTAACAGACCTTGGATGTCCTTCTGGAATCTCTGGTGTGTGGCAGGGGTGCATCAGGCTGCTGGTTGGTTGGTCTCTCACACACCCCTCTTTCTTTCTCCCTCTCCCTTGTCCTCTGCAGTCACTGCTGAGCATCCCAGGCTCACCCTTCCTCTCCCGCCACAACAGCAAAAGCAGCATCTTCAGCTTTCGGGGCCCAGGGAGGTTTCGAGACCCTGGCTCAGAGAACGAGTTCGCAGACGACGAACACAGCACGGTGGAGGAGAGCGAGGGCCGGCGCGACTCGCTCTTCATCCCGATCCGGGCCCGCGAGCGCCGCAGCAGCTACAGCGGCTACAGCGGCTACAGCCAGTGCAGCCGCTCCTCACGCATCTTCCCCAGCCTGAGGCGCAGCGTGAAGCGCAACAGCACCGTGGACTGCAATGGCGTGGTGTCGCTCATCGGGCCCGGCTCCCACATCGGGCGGCTCTTGCCTGAGGTGAAAATAGATAAGGCAGCTACGGACAGTGTAAGGAAGTACACAGTGGACCAGGCTAGGCATGACAGTCTCGGCTCCTGCACCCCTCCTGCCCGTCCAGCCGGCCGGCCTCATAGGCTGCCTTCCATTCTGGTTAACGCCACTGCCTTTCCCTTCTTTCCAACTCTCCCTAGTCCCCTTATGCCTCTTCCCTTAATCCTCTCCTTTACACTTGGCTTGTCTCCTCCTGCCCTGCCTTCCGAGTTGCTGGGCTCCTTTTATTTTGCCTCTTAATCTTTCCCTCCACCTGGGCAAATCAGTCTGCCCTCTGCCCCTCCCCATACACACCTGCTTTGATTGACTGCAGGATGGAATGAAACTGACCAGTTGCCACTACCAGTGACCTAAATCTGAGCCGATTTGAAACCACTGCTTCTCTTCCGTTGTCTTTTTTTTTCTACTAAGAAAACAGCTTGGAATTTAAAGACCTTAATGTTTCTATTTTTTTAAATATTATTTTTGAATAATTTTCTGCCCTTCTACAAGGATGAGATGTGATTTTTTCCAAAGAGGAATGTTTATGCATTATGCCTGGGTAGAGATTATACCAGGCAAGCAATGCCAGTAGTTGAGACCAAGAGAGAACTGGACCCTGAGTCTCAGAAAGGCTTGGCATGGGAAGAAATGAGGAGGGGGGAGTGGGAGGTTGACTGAGGAGCACATGGTTCATGGGGGAGGAAGGACATGGAAGCAGAAGATAAATTTAAATGGGGTCAGTTGTTGGGCTCTGGAGGAGCAGCAGATGACAGCTTCAGGGAATCGATTGTTTAAGGCCTCAGTAATGGTTCCCCTCTTTGGGAAAAGCCATGTCTTAGCATTTCTTTAAATTCTAAGCTCTTTTTTTTAAGGTTTTAAATTATTATAACTCAGTAATCCTAACCATTCCCATCTCCAACTCTTCAAAGGTCTTCGGTGCCTCTGCAGCGGTGTGAGCCCCTGAGGCAGCATGTTGGCCCGTTGTTCTAACCACTCAGTACCTCTAACAGCATGAAGACAGCCAGCCCTTTAATTAGCATGATGCATGTGGGGAAGAAAGTGGATAATCATGGGTAAAATAGTTCTGAGCCATCTGTATTACAACTGCATAGGGCAGTTGTTGGCTGAACGGGTGAAAATCCAAAAGATAGGGCTAGCACAGTAGCTTTATGGAAGACGTGGCGTTCGGCATGCCACTGGCCCTAGGTTCCCTCTCCAGCACTACACACTAGATAGAAGGAAATGGAAGAAAACAACAATTCAGAGGTCAATTTGAATGTGTTTGAGGTTGCTTCGTATCTCTCTGTCCTTTTATTTAAAAGGAAAATGCCTTGTCCCTTAGATACTTAGCTTCTTACAAGCTACAAATGTCCCCTTCCTTTCTTTGTCTGGCAGGACAGTTGAATTTGTTGCTGGGATCTGACCAAGGTCTTCTACATGCAAGGCCAAAACTCTCCCACGGAGCTACACCTCTAGACCAGTTTATAAGTTATTTCTAAAAGTGTTACACTCTGAAAACCCAGTCCTTTTCTTCCAGTTGGTTTCAACATCATCTCTGTTCACTGGCTTGGGTATTGCCCTTCTGGAGACTTGATTGTTTAAAGTTACAATGAGAACTAATGATGAACAATAACTCAAGTCCTACAACCCAGAAAGATGGCCAAAATAAACAAAGATATCACCATTATATTACATTTTTACTTGATTTTCACTGATTCTGTATCTAGGGCAAATTTTGGGCTTGATACCTAATTAGTTACATTCTCTGGGGAAATAAACAAGAATTGACACCAGTGGAAAGTCAGGGTAGGTCATGTGGTAGTGTAGTTGGGGCAGCTCCAAAATTCAAATATTCAAGTTGAATTTTGTTGTACTGGAAGGTTTATGGTTTATAAGTCAAATAATAAAGCTGATGTTTTCCCCAAAGAAAAGGGATGAGATGTCCAGGAAGTGTCTTCAACTTCAGCTTAAGGTATGGTCAGTCTTGAACTGGCTTGGCTTGGGTTTGGTTAGGTTTGGTTGTGTTTGGTTAGGTTGGGTCAGGTTAGATTTGGTTAGGTTTGGTTTGGCTAGGTTTGGTTAGGTTAGGTTTGGTTGGGTTTGACTGGGTTTGGTTAGGTTTAGTTTTGTTGGGTTAGGTTTGGTTTGGTTGAGTTTGGTTAGGTTTGGTTGGGTTAGGGTTTGGTTTGATTGGGGTTGGCTTGAGTCAGGTTTTGTTAGGTTTGGTTAGGTTGGGTTGGATTTGGTTTGTTTGGGTTGGGTTGAGTTGTGTTTGGTTGGGTTGGGTTGGGTTAGGTGAGGTTTGGTTTGGTTGGGTTGAGTTGGGTTTGGTTAGGTTTGATTTGGTTAGGTTTGATTAGGTTGGGTTAGGTTTGATTGGGTTGTGCTGAGTTTGGTTGGGTTGAGTTGAGTTTTGTTAGGTTGGGTTGGGTTGGGTTAAGTTGGGTTTGGTTAGGTTTGGTTTGGTGAATGACTTCTTTTGTACTGTGAGGAAGAAATGTTTTTGAGGTTCAGTTGAGCAGATAGCTGTGAAGTATGGCTTCTGTTCCTCCCTGCACTGTGGCCTACGGAGTTCTTCCTGGGGCCTTCAGAGGATCCTAGTGTCTAGTACCAAGTAGGCACTTAGGAGAGTCTTTAAAGTGGCTCTAAGGATGATGGTGACAGAATGAAGAGTCCCAAGGCCAGGAGACCAGAGTTCCAGCATGACAGGAAGAGGCAGTAGGCAAGAGCATATCTATAAGCGGAGACTGCATTTCGTTTCCCAGCTGCCCAGACTCAAATAATCACACAGAAACTATATTAATTACAAC
>LOJH01008812.1:16801-30626 GCA_001685095.1 Ellobius talpinus
GTCTGTCTCCTTCAGCAGCTACATGGCATCTCCCTGACTCTGCCTACTCTTTCTCTATATCTCTATTCGAACTTCCCGCCTGGCTTTATTCTGCCCTGCCATAAGCCAAAGCAACTTCCTTATTATTTAGTGGTAATAAAACATATTCACAGCATACAGAGGGGAATCCCACATCACATGTCATCCTCAGGGTCTTCATAACTAGGAGCACCCTTTTATTAGAAGCCATAATGCCTCGGTTAGGGCTGGTTGTTTATGCTGTGGGAAAATGTGTTTGTTGCATTAACAGCCCATGAAGAATCAAACAAAGTAGGATGCATCTATTGTGTGACTTGAGATCAAATCCACGTAAAGACAGACATAGAGGGGAAAAGACAACTGATGGAAGACTTTGGAAGTTGCCTTTGGGATGAGAAGTTATTAGTTATTTTTCCCTTCCTTGTGATTTTCTTATTTATGTATCTGTCAGCTATCCATGTTTTGTTTTTGGTACTAGGTGTCTAACCCAAGACCTTGCACATTCTGAGCAAGTGTTCTGTGACTGAGCTACGTTTCTAATTCTTGGGTTTTGTTTATTTAGTTACCTGTTTTGAGACAAGGTTCACTGTGTAGTTCAGATTGGCCTTGATCTCTATATGTAAACCGGGCTGGTAATGAACTCAAGATCCTCCAGCCTCACCCTCCCAAGTACTGAATGCCACCACATCTTACTATCACACAATTTTTGTGACCACACTATAAAGTGGTGATTTTTGTCCTCAGCGAGAGAGTTGGTAACTTGTATATGTGGAAGTGAAACCAAGGTCTCCTAAAGCCCAAGAGATATTTCTGACAGCTAAACTATTGGCTTCTTTACAAAGTAAGGGAAATAGTCATTTTTCTTAAAAGGACATATTAATACTTTTATGTTAGACATTATAATTTTAGTTATGAAATTTAAGGTATTAATTACTTATCTGGCAGCCTATACCAGAAAATAGTCACTGTCTCTTTGGGCTGAGATGCAGTAACCCCACTATCAGACATACTGGAGTATGCCCATAACCAAGAATTAACTTGTCTTCACACATACTCATGTTTCATTGGCTGGTAGAGGAGCCACTGATGCTGTAGCACCAGTGTCCACGCTTAGGTTATACCACATTTTTGTTCTTTGAGTTCAGTTAAGAAATGCAATATGGGCCAGGCAGTGGTGGCACATGCCTTTAGTCCCAGCACTCGGGAGGCAGAGACAGGCGTATCTCTGTGAGTTCGAGGCCAGCTTGGTCTACAAGAGCGAGTTCCAGGACAGGTCCCAAAGCTACAGAGAAACCCTGTCTCTACAAAAAGAAAATAAAAGAAATGCAATACACTGCTTAACACAACAGAAGAAGGGGAGCTGGAGAGATGGCTCAGAGGTTAAGAGTGCCAGTTGCTCTTCCATAGGACCCTAGCTTGATCTCCAGCACCCACATGGTAGCTCTCAACTGTCTGTAACTCCAGTTCCTGGGAATCTGATGCCTTCTTCTGGATCCTGCAGGCATTGCATGTACATGCTCCACAGACATACATGCAGGGAACACCCATTCACATAAAATAAATAACAATTTAAAAAATTACTTCAGGCATTATATCATTAGCATCTCATAAAAACATTCACATCTTCATTAATTATGTGGTTGGGATTGAATGATGGTTTTCTTTTTTGTGGTTCAGGAATTTTTGCACTTGGTTTGTGCTGAAGCATGGGAGGAGGAGACTTTCTGTTTCTTTCTTTCTGAACTGGAAGAGTGAGAATCTTTGCTCTTTCTCATAAAGAAAACAGGTGCCACCAGCACCCAGAAATCCCACTGAACTTGAAAATTTGTTGAGGCAGATTGCAAATGTCCAAGCTTTGTCTCCTCCCCGAGAGAGGGGTACCACTGTCGTCTTCATTGTTATGAAGGTCAGATGTGCTGACCTTGATGTTGAGGTGCTCACAGTCTTATCTCCCATGTGTTCTTCATGCTCCATCCCCTCTCTTAGCCCTAGGGATAGGAGAATCGCCTTGCCTGACTTAGGAGGATGGTCTCCTTCTAAGACTGTAAAGCCCCTTTGAGGAAAAGGAGTTACTGTAGATTGTTCCAAAGCAGAATCCTGTGAGAATGTAGAAATGTTTGGATGGGTTGTTGGGTTGATGGTTGTAAAGGCTCTCAGGACATGTTTCAAACACTATACATTTTAGTTCTAAGAAAGTGCCTGGCAGATGAAGTTCAGTTGTGTATTTCTTATGGGAGCAATTTAGAATCGGAATGAAGTTGGAACTTCCTTGGGCAAATCTGGAGAATTGTGGTCAGAACCAGCCCCCTGCAGAAGCACTAGTGTCTTTGTGGGAAGGACTCAGTTCATGAGGCTGTACATCAGTAGCCAAGCACCCTGATAGACCCTGCATTTGGGTTAGAAGAGATGGAACTAATTTATCCTGAGTTTAGGTGATCCACTCCCCCCACCATTTCATTTTTTAGCATCTGAGTAATATTCTAGTGTGTTGGTGTTCCACATTTTCTTTATCCACTTATCTGCTAATGGACATCTATTCTGTTTCCAGTGTCTGACTGTTAAGAATAGAGCAGCAGTGAGCAGTGCCACACAGGTGTCTCTGTGGTGGGATGTTGTGGTGATTTGAATGTAATTGAACCACATGATCTCACAGGGAGGTATGGACTTGGAGTAGGTGTGCCCTTGTTGGAGGAAGTGTGTCCCTGTGGGAGCGAGCTTTGAGGTCTCTTGATCAAGCTTCCCTCAGTGTGTCTGTCAGTCAACTTCTGCTGCCTTCTGGTCAAGATGCAATCAGCACCATGTCTGCTTGCACACTGCCATGTTCTCTGTCATGATGATAATGGACTGAATCTCTGAAACTGGAAACGAGCCATCCCCATTAAATGTTTTCTTTATAAGAGTTGCCATAGTCACCGTGTCTCTTCACAGCAATAAAAGCCCTACCTAAGACAGATGCAGAGGCTTTTAGGTATATGCCTGAATGGAGTGGCTGGGTCTTGAAGTAGTTCTAGTCCCAGCTTTCTGAGGAACCACCACACTGCTTTCTACTGTAGCAGCTGAACAAGTTTGCAGTCTCACCAGCCATGGATGAGTGTTCCCTTACTCCACATCCTCACCAGCATGAGCTGTCATTTGTGTTATTTATTGATCTCAGCCATTCTGACAGGTGTAAGATGAAATCTCAAAGTAGTTTTGATTTGCATTTCCCTGATGACTAAGGATGTCGAACATTTCTTCCAGTGTTTCTTCTTTTGAGAACACTGTTTAGCTCTGCCCCCTATTTAAAAAAAAACAAAAGCAAAAACAAAAGAACTTTTCCTATTCTGCAGCCTGCCACTTTGTTAGAATGATGGTGTCCTCTGCCATGCAGAAGCTTTTTGGTTCGTGAGGTTCTGTTTATTATTTGTTGTCCTTAGTGCCTGTGCTATTGTTCTGTCCAGAAAGTCTTTCCTGCGCAGCAAGTTCAAGACTGTTCACTACTGTCAGATTTAGTGTATCTGGCCTTAGAGTGAGGTCTCTGGTCTCCTTCTCTTGTCTTATTGCTCTAGTTAAGACTTCAAGTTCTGTAATTGAATAGGGTATGGAGAGAGTGAGCAGCCTTGTCTTACTTCTATTTTAGTGGAAATACTCGGAGTTTTTCTCCATTTAGGTTGATATCGACTGTGGGCTTGCTGTAAATTAACTTTATTATGTTGAAGTTTGTCTCTTGTATCTCTGCTCTCTCCAGAACTTTTTATCATGAGTAAGTGCTAGATTTTGTCAAAGGCCTTTTCTGCATCTAATGAGATGAGCATGTGGTTTTTGTCTTTCAGTCTGTTTATGTGGTAGATTACATTTATCAATTTATGTTGAACCATCCTGCATTTGGGGATAAAGCCTACTTGGTCATGGTAAATGATCTCTTTGATATATTCTTGTGTTTGGTTTCCAAGTATTTTATTGAGAATTTTTATATCTGTGTTCATAAGGGAAATTGGCCTGTAATTCTCTAAGTTAGGTCTTTATGTGTTTTAGGTATCAGGATAACTATAGCCTTATAAAAAAAGAACTGGGCAGTGTTCCTTCTGTTTCTCTTTTGTGGAGAAATTTGAGTAGTGTTGGCATTAACACTTCTTTGAAAGTCTTGTTGAATTCTGTGCAAAAATCATTTGGCCCTGGGCTTTTATCTATTTGGGAGACTTTTAATGACTACTTCTATTTCACTGGAGTTATATGTCTGTTGAAATTGTTTCTCTGATTTTGATTCAACTTTATTAGGTGGTATATATCAAGAAAATGATCCATTTCTTTCAGATTTTCTAATTTGGTAGAGTATAGGTTTTTAAAGTATGTTCTCATGATTCTCTGGGTTTCCCCTTTTTGTCTCTAATTCTGATCTTCTTCCATCTTTTAGTTAATTTCACTAAGAGTTTGTCAGCTTAAAGAACCAATATTTTGTTTCATTGATTTTTGTTTGTTTTTATTGATTTCATCACTGAGTTTATTTCTTGCTATCTACTCCTTTTGGGCATTATTTCTTTGGTTTGTTCTAGAGTATTTAGGTGTACTGTTAAGTTACTAATACAAGATCTCTCCAATTTTTTATGTCAATACAGCTCTAGGAACTTGCATCTTAGACTGCCTTTCTCACGTCACATAGGTTTGGGCATGCTATGTATTCATTTCCATTCAATTCTAAAAAGTGTTTAATTCTTCCTTAATTTCTGCCTTGGCCCATTTTTCATCCAGTAGAGAGTTGTTCAGTTTCCAGTGAGTTTATAAACTAACTTTCAGTTGTTGTTGGTATCCAGCTTTAATCCATGGTGGTCTGATAGGTAGGATGCAGGGGGTTCTTTCATTTTTCTTGTATCTGTTGAGACGACTTGCTTTATGTTCAAGTATGTGGTCAGTTTTGAAGAAAGTTCAATACGGTTCTGAGAAGATCTATTCTTCTGCATTTGGGTGACTTGTTCTGTAACCATCTACTAGGACCACTTGACTTATAACATCATTTAGCTATAGCATTTCTGTTCCGTTTTTGTTTGGGTGACCTGTTTATTGTCGAAATTGGGGTATTGAAGTCACATACTATCAGTGTGGGGGTCAGTATGTGATTTAAGCTGTGGTAGCGTTTCATTGTTGTTTGTTTGTTTATGAACTTGGGTGTTCTCGTGTTTGGTGCCTAAATGTTCAGACTTGCAATACCCTCTTGGTAGATTTTTTCCTCTGATGAGTATATAGTGTCCTTCCCTATCTCTTTAGATTAGTTTTGGTTTGAAGTCTATTCTGTCAGATACTAAATTGGCCACACTGGCTTGATTCTTCTGTCCATTTGCTTGGAATATCTTTTTCCATCCTTGAAAGGTGAGCCTGTCCTTGATGTCGAGGTGTGTTTCCTGGGTGCAGCAGAAAGATGGAGCCTGTTTTCACATCCATTCTGCGCCTTTTTATTGGGGAATTGATGTTAAAAGTTATCAGAGAACAGTTTGGTTAACTGTTGTGGTTGGGGGTTCCCCGCCACTCTTTTGACTTGCTGGTCAGAGATTATTTATTCCTTGTGTTTTGTTGAGGGTGGTCAACATTTTCAGGTTGAAGTTTTTCTTCTTGTGCCTTCTATGGACTACATACTGCTTAAATTTGGATTTATTGTACAATGTCTTTCTTTGTTCATTTATTATAATTAGAAGTCTCTCAAACAGTTAAACCCAGTTGCTGGTCCCAGTATCCTCTCTCTGGCCTCCTTACATTTGCCATAAGAAGACAGGAATAATAGTTATTCTGCCTTAATAAGTTTGAAGATTAACTTTTTTGTGGTTTTTGTGGAGTTTTTTTTTTAAACAACAGCTAGGATTGGGAGTAAAGAAGCCATGGCCTGAGTCCAGTCCCCAACACTGCAGAGGCAAGAATGTGGGCCTCCTAGGAAAGATTCCTAGTGAGCTCACTCGATCTTGTAGATCCTTCTTTCACTAATTTTGGTTTTTAAGGTTATTAATATATTCTGAAAAATTTATGTCTTATTTTATACAGATGCAGGAAAAAGATAGCAAGATATCAAAGTCATTATATGTAGTTTCCCATTCCTTAGTCGTCATCCTTTGGAGGGGAACATTCTGGAAATCCTCTGCCATTATACACTGTACATCGATTGAAGGTTGACTCAGTACAATCCAGAGTCAACCCAATGGCAGAAGTGTCTAATACATAGAGCCTTTGTGTGTTTGTTTTTACATGATTATCACTTTTACAGTGTAGTAGATTAATCTGATTTATTAAATGTTCTATGAGAATGGAAACTAGCAAAAAGTGGCTTCTCAGAGAAATGTCTATTTATCTGAGATAGCAGTTAAGTTGTTCTTACATATACAGATGTCTTTATAGTACTACAGTTAGGAATCCCAAGGAAAGCAGTTCTTTCTCCTCTCCATTTCTTCTTTACTTCTGCTACATAAACACCCGCGTGAACCAAATGTGTTGGTCAGTAGGACAGTGTGAGTAAACACTTTGATGAGATAAATTTTGTCCTTCAAATGTAAATATAAGGACAGAGGGGTTTTGAGTTGTTCCTCAGAAGTGTTTTATTTCCAAGACAACCAAGATCATTTTGGAACTAATGTGGCATGCTTCTCTCGTCTCATACAAACATGTCTTTTCCTGTGGTGGAAATGGTGACTGTCTGCCCAAACCACCGTGGAAGGAGCAGGAAAGTCCACATAGGTGGCATAATACAGGGGACAGCATGGTTACTAAAGAGGTGGTTTTTAAACCATCTGTGAAGACTGATCTGATGTCGAATAGTCACAAAGAGCATAGTCCAGGGGCAGTAAGGAACAGAGACCCACCTGCCTCTGCCACCCGAGTACTGGGGTTAAAAACATGCACCACTACACCCAGCATAAAAATGAGATTATTTTTTTAATTTCCCATTTTTAATGTCCAGAGAAGCATATGGTGCAATATACTTAAGATCAGTCTTATCACACTTTCTTCTGTAGCTTGGAGCCAGACTGATGTATACTCACCATTTGGAAGGGGCAAGGAGTGACGCTCCTCCAGGCAGAAGCAGCATCTGAGGATCTCAGCCTCTGGAGTTCTGGGCGGGGTGAATTTTACTTTGTCAAGGAAACAACTCCTGCCGATGCATGGCTGTGAGAGGAGGATGGGGAACAGTCTTTCTGGTTGTCGGCCCAGGCTATAGTCTTCCTGCTTTATGCTTACCCAGAGAAAGCACTCAGGTCCTAGCCAGATTCTTGGTTCATTGAAGATTTGACTAAATTCAAATGATTTGGGCTCATCCACAGAACTTAATAGAATCCATGGCCAACTTATTACATTCTCTTTCTTAAAGTGAGTAGGATTATAGGGCCAAGTTTTTTGTTTCATTTTGTTTTAAATGTCTTAGGGAGCAGGACCTAAATCCTGTCAGACAGTGGTTGGCTACTCTCAGGATATCTTGCCAGGCCAGTTATTACTGCAGTTCTCAGGGCCAGACCAACTCCCAACCAGGGAGGAAGGTGTGAAGTCGCCCTGGCTGAGGAGCTGTTGGCAAGTGTGGCTGCTGGAGAAGAAGAAGAGCACGAAGTCGGGTGGGTAGGGAAGGGGGCGAGTGGACCTGGGGATGTTGGCAAAGGGGGTCTGTTGACTATGGTTTCTGTCCTGCCTGGTTCCTGCAGTCGTTAAGTCCCAAAGAACTCACACAGAGGTCTACATTAATCATAAACTGATTGGTCCATTAGCTCAGGCTTCTTATTAACTCTTATAACTTACATTAGCCATTATTCTTATCTGTGTTAGCCACATGGCTCAGTACCTTTTTCAGCGGGGCAATCACATCTTGCTTCTTCTGTGTCTGGACAGGACTGCAGAGGGAGCTTCCCTCTTNTACTTCCTGCCTGGCTACTGGCCAATCAGCGTTTATTTAAAACATAATTGACAAGATATAGACAATTGTCCCACACCAGGAGTCCACATAATCAAAACACGTATGGAATTCTCAAAGAACTAATAAAAAGTTTTAAAGACTCTAAGAAAGCAGTGCAGATCTTAAGGCCTTGCTCACACTCTGGACTGATGATCTAGTGGGGCCCAAGCCTGTGTTTACCAAATTTTACTCACCCTATTTGCTTTATGGTGTTTATTTATTTTTTTCAGGCAACAACTGAAGTGGAAATCAAGAAGAAAGGCCCTGGGTCTCTTTTAGTCTCCATGGACCAGCTCGCCTCCTATGGACGGAAGGACAGAATCAATAGCATAATGAGTGTCGTCACAAATACGCTAGTGGAAGGTCTGTGCCCTGTGTTGCTTAGCAGAGCAACTGATCTGTGAGTGTGTAATGTGTGTGGGAATAAAACCCTGCCCCTGGATCTGCGTTTAAAACTCTGTGAGCCTTTGGAATAGATCTTCTTATCAAATATAGAAACCAGGGTCACAAACTGTCTTCCCCAAGCTGTATTCAGAGAATCAAGTAAAGACCTAAGACTTCCTGCCAGCATCCTACACTGATAGGGAGGGAGGACTTCAGATAACAGCTGCATAACATGTGGGTAGGGGTCCCTTCCTGACCTCACCTCACAACGATGTTTTCTGAAGGAGCAGGTACTGTGCATTTGACTGTTCCTGATTCTGCCACTCTCCAGACACCCCACATATCCACAAAAAATGTGATGTGTTGCTAGATAAGCCCAAACCAGACTTAGAGCCGCAGGGACAAAGCGGCCACTTTCAAATCCTGACCCATCTGCAGTGGTGTTGCTGTGCTGACTTCTTTAGGCTACATGTTTCTCCCTGACACGGCTTGGCATGCCATGGAACTGCTGAGAATTTTCCTTCAGGCCATGGTACCTCTGGCAACTACCACCCTCTCCACAGTCCGGGTGTAAATCCCAGGCTCCTCATGGAGGTAAACTCTGTAACTAGGATCCCTCACATGGGATTCCTATTGGTTTTCTTTGATTTTCTCCATCTAGTGCTGGTTTAGCTTCACATAACTGTTCTCAGAGTACACACAGCCAGGCTGCCTCAGCACTAACCATAGTCCCTGAGATGGTGGCCCTTAGAAGTATCCTGCTAGCCACAGGATGCATTATTTTTTGAGTTGCTTAAGCACAGTGTGTGTGTGTGTGTGTGTGTGTGTGTGTGTGTGTGTGTTGGGGTGCTACAGAAAGAGAATGCCTAAGAAGCCCCTGGGGGAGTATTGGTACCCCAGACAAAGAATGAGATGCACCATAACTGGGCTTGAGCATGCCAATTCATGTGTCTAATTTTTAAAAATTGAGCAACTTCCTTCAGCCTGAACAACCACTGTCCATTCTAGTTTTTCTGTTCCTGTCATGGTCAGTGTGTGATAGAGTGAGTGTCTTTAAGCTGTGGCTTGTGTCTTGATGTTTCAAGGAAATTACTGCAGACTGTAAGAATTCCAAGTTGAGAAACACTAGCTTGAAAATTTTGGCTAATTTTATTATTCACTTAGAGACCAAGGCAGGATCTTTCCAAGTGTATAAGGCAATTGAAGAAGAACAACTCTAGCAGATACATATGTTATTGGCAGGGACATCGGAACAAGAGAACTATCTATCCAGAGCAGCAATTACCGATTGCTCATTACAGTCGCCTGGCCCAGGGTGACATACTGGGCTTTGCTGTGCTTGGAGTCACTTCTGGAGCTGTAGCTGAATATAAGCCATAGGGCATTTGCACTTTATAAATGGACCTTGTCTCTCTCTGTTCTGCTCTACACATTCCTACTTCCTACTAGCCACACATTTAAAAAAAAAAAGATGGAAGCATCACTCAGGGGATGGAGGTGGCTGTAGTTGTGGTTGTAACCATTCTGGTACCTCTGGTAGATCCGACTGTTCCCATAGGTGTTGTACCATCCTACCCCCAGATACCCCTCCTGTCCTACCTTGTCTTGACTCCTTTGATTGAAGCTGATGAGCTGGAACTGTGTGGCTAGAGGAGACTGAAGACATTAACAAAGACCCACTGGTTTTAACCACTGACCCTGCTGTATTTACTGCTCCATTAAAAACATTAAATGAGTAATTATTCATGCTTACAGACTTATAATTGGGAATCTCTGATATTATCTTAGTCCAAAGATTTAAGTAATTGCTTTTGAACCAATGAAACAGACTCTTGCCTATCTAAAGACTTAGATACTATCATGGAGAATTCTAGAACCCTGTGCTTGAGGAGAAAAGTCCCTCTGCCCTTTCTCACACTATTCTATTGCAAACTCGTTCAGCAGAGCAATGTTTCGGGGCTGGTCAGATGTAGGCAGGCTAATGCAGTCTCACTTTTCCTCAGCAGTAGAGCTGAGGGAGGAGAGACATTGGGGAAGGGGAGAGGAGCATCAGTGATGGTTCATGGAGCAGTGCTGACTCCCTGGAGCTGGCTACAGGCGTCACTGCCCTTCAGCCGTCCAGCCAGCCAGCTCTCTCAGTGTCTGCTATCACCTCCTCTGCTCAGCAAATGTGCAGAGGTGGTGGGGACTCTTTCCCACTGGAAGTTGTTGAGTTGAGTCGAGGAGACTCTTGCCTTAAGCCTGGTCCTCACGCCTCCATCTTGGTGAACTCAGAGGTGCACTGTGAAAACAGATCCAGAATTCCTAGGACTGAGACATGTGGGTAACCCCTCCAGAATACCCAGAAACAATGTAGGAGAAACCCCACAAACCTTCGAACACGTCACTTCCTTACCTTGGAGGCTTGTGGGGCCTGATCAGTAACAGCAAAGTCCCTATAAAAACATCAGGTACAGTGTGTATATATGTCGTTCCTGTCACTAGGGAAGCTGAGGCAGGAAGATCCAGTGAACCTATGAGGCAGCATAATGAGACCCTGATTCATTTGTAAATAAATAAATGAATAAACAAATATTTAATGACAACAACAAAAGCTAAAAAGAAACTAACAAGCCTCTGCCTTGAGCCAAGGGTCTTCTCTACCTCCCACACTCATTGTACTCTCTGGAGCTGATCACTGAGGCTCGCCGCAGCTCCAGGATATAGATGAGGGTAGAGAACAGGTAACCCCGTGGGGGTCTTCTGGGGCAGCCCAGAGGGTGGAGAACCCTCTTGATCTCTGCTAAGACTTGGAGCCTAGTGCAATATAAAGTGTGGCAATTGTGTCAGCTCTCAAATGTGAGCAGTCAGGGCTTCCTGTTCCACCACAGAGCCACCGAGCTACAGACATTTGGAGAAGGGAGGAGATAAAAAAGGAACAGAACCAAACTTCCAAATATGTACTACAAGAATTTATGGAAATAAGAGAACCTTTTCATTTTCTTTTTTGGGGAAGAAAACTAAATTTACCTTGGGAAAGGAGGGAGTTCTGTGAGTGAGAAGCTGAAGCAAATTCTCCTCACAGACTTCTTTTCCCACGCAAACTCCCACGTGGCTCTCACTGAGGCCCTTCAATCTGAAAACCAAGGCAACCATTTTCTTAGCAACGAGGGAGCCAGTCAGATACCCACCCTAGGTAGCTAAGATACAGCCACCGTCCTGGACCACAGCCCGTGGCTGGGGAATGATGGGAGGAGTGGTTGGCAGCAGCCATCTTCTTGGGAAACACTGGAAAGTTTTGCTTATTTTATTTATATTTGTTTATTTGATTGTGGGTTTTGTTTTTAAAATTGGGGACTTACCATACAGCGCTAGTTAGCCTAGTACTTGTTATTTAGCCCAGGCTGGCTCGAATTTGTGGCAGTCTTTCTCCATTAGTCTCCTGAGTGCTAGGCTTACAGGGGTGCCCAGCTCTGGGGGGAGTTGTATTTTCATGTCATCAGTGTAACTGGGCTTGGGGGCCTGCAGACCTACATCCTTGGTCTTAAGATGTCCGTCTGGCTGGTTTTAAGTTAGGCTTCTTAAAGAGCATCTTCACCGGCTGAGGAACTTGTGGTTTTGTGATCCCAACTCTTCTGTTTCCTGAAATTTGAGGGGAGTTTTGTCACCTGAGCCTTGTACCTGGGTTGGTGTGGCTATAGGGTAAGGAGCTCCCTGCCTTAGCTGCACAATCATTCTTTTTAATTTTGGCTTCCTAAACAGTCTGAGAGACCATGTCGTCAGTGTCTTTTCAGTGCGGAGAGTCTCCCAGGTCTGGGAAACCTCCTAAAGGAGGGCATCCATGTGTCTGTATCTGGGGAGGTCACCTGGGAAGGAGGGCATCTCTTGGGCTGGCCTCAAGCTCCTGCTCTCACTTCAGCCAGAGTAATTCTTGGCTCACCTCAGTTATGTATGGGCCACATGAAGCGTTATAAAACCTAGATTCTTCTTTTAGAGAGAGGGCATAAGACAAAGTAAGGGTAAGAGAAAGAAAGACAGTACAAGGGGATGGAGAGAAAAACTGAGGAAAGAGAAAGCAAGCGTGAGTGCAGGAAAGGGCAGGAGAGGTGGAGCTAGGAGGAGAGTGGCAGAGGAGGATATGAGGGGGTGCATCCTGTGTGGCTACCTCAGCTGTGAGCTGCACCCTCACTGAAGGTGGGGACACTGGCTTGTACTCTGAAAACATAGTAGATACATGTATGGTGGGCAGCCAGCAATACCTTTTCTGCTGATGGAGATAGCATTTCTGCCAGGTATACTATCCAGGGTGCTCACAATCAGCTAGGGTGTTCTGAGACACTTGGTGGATATTTTAGCTTGCTTAATCCTTTGCGTGTATGTGTGTGCATGTGTGTGTGTTGGTATAGGTGTGTGCAGGTACACATTTGTGCACATGCACATGGATACCAGCCATCAGGAGGCTATGCTAGCACCAGTGAGCTCCAGGGATCTGCCCATCTCTGTCCTGGGGTTACACACAAGTCCTGGGGTCACACATGTTCTGGGGTTATACATGTGCACTGGGGTTACACACATGCCTTGCTATGCTCAGCCCTTACTTGAGTGCTAGGGATCTGAACCCCGGTTTCTCATGCTTGTACAGTAAGCATTTTACTGACTGAGTCATTTCTCCCAGTTTGTTTCATTTTTACCAAAATAAGTTAATTAATTAGTTAAAATTTTAAAAATGGTTTAACTTTTTCATGGTCCCATAATTGTTGGTAAATGTCTTGCCTAGTATTTGAACCGAGGCATTCCTGGCCTCAGTGTTTAGACTTTTGATGGCTTCTCTGATGAAAACGGAATGACACGCTGTAGAACACAGACCTTCGTGTATCCCAGGATTCCTTTGTGCCAGGCTCTGCACTTACTGCCTTACAGGCATCATCTCTAACCCTTAACTGCATGGATGTACCCTTGTCTGACAAGCTTGGCAGCTCACTTCCTGCTCAGACCTGTGATGTCGCTGCTGAGTCCTAGAGGTCCCATCTCTTTAGATCATCCAGCTCATGAGCACTGAACTAACTGAAGTGGGAGGTTAGACCCTGGCCACCAGGATCTGTCCTGTACCCAGCATCTAGCTGTGTATAACTATATCATTGCTGATAGGGAAGGACTTGCCCTTCTCCCTTAATGTGAAAGAAGCCTGAGGATCAGCAGCAGGCACCTTCCAGTCACACCATCAACAGTGACAACCACCTAAGTAGAGGAAGATACCGTGTGTCCTGTTTTCTCTCTGTGCCGGTGGTTCTCAATCTTCCTAATGTCGCAACCCTTTAATACAGTTCCTCATGTTGTGCTGACCCCCAGCCATAAAATTATTTTCGTTGCTACTTCATAACTAATTTTGCTACTGTTTGAATTGTAATGTAATATCTATGTTTTCTGATGGTCTTAGATGACTTCTGGGAAAGAGTCATCTGACTCTCCCCCATAGGGTCTCAACCCATAGGTTGAGAGCCACTACTCTCCGTGTGTGTGTGTGTGTGTGTGTGTGTGTGTGTGTGT
>LOJH01008812.1:45452-61639 GCA_001685095.1 Ellobius talpinus
GAGGCAGAGGCAGGCAGATCTCTGTGAGTTCGAGGCCAGCCTGGTCTGCAAGAGGTAGTTCCAGGACAGCTAAGGCAACGCAGAGAAACCCTGTCTCAAAAGAAGAAGCCAGGCACAAAGAACATGTATAGGACCATCTCATTTCTATGAAATGTCCAGGAAGGACAGATTAGTATGCCAAGGACCAAGAGGCTGTGGGGAGGAAGATGACAGGGAGAAGATGTGTAAGTGGGTAGTGAAAATGTTATAAAGTGCTGTGGTGACTGTTTATCCTAAAAGCCACTGGATCATGCATTTAAAGAGCTGGATTCTATGGGATGTGAATTACCTGTCTATAAAACACTATCCTGGGAGCTCAGTGGTGGCTGCGGGGTCCAGGCCCAGCATCACTAACCGGTAAATAAGCGGAGTGGGAGCCTGATGTGGGCCGCTTGCTGTGTGACGAGCTGCCGCAATGGCACACTCCTGCTGGTTAGGCAGCTGTCGCCTGTCTTCCAGGCCTTCGAGGACATCTACATTGAGCAGAGGAAGACCATCCGCACCATCCTGGAGTACGCAGACAAGGTCTTCACCTACATCTTCATCCTGGAGATGCTACTCAAATGGACAGCCTATGGCTTCGTCAAGTTCTTCACCAATGCTTGGTGCTGGCTGGACTTCCTCATCGTGGCTGTAGGTGTCCTGTTTTCCATTTCTTGCCCTTTCTAGCAGGAACTGGGACTACCTGGGCTAGGTTAGCAATTAGCACATAGCCGTGGGTTTGAGGAAAAGTCCTCTTATGGCAGTCAGATCTTATCTGAGAGTGGGACCTCTGTAGACCCTGCACTGTCCCAGAGGCTGTGCTGTTCTTCATACTGCTGGGCATGGCTTGTTTAGATTCAAAAAGTCCTCTGTCTTTAACCTGGACACCAGAAGTTTCCTGTTCCCAGACAGTGGAATACCCCTTTCTGCTACTATGAGATGGGATTCTGAGATGAGAGATGAGGAGGGGCGTGGGGATGAGGAGGGGCGTGGGGATGAGGAGGGGTGTGGGGATGAGGTGGAATGCAGGGATGGGGCATGGTCTGTTACTCATGTCCATGGATATTTCCCAGATGTGCTGCTCAAGTCACTTTTCCTGGGAAGAAGGCCTGTGGTGTTGTCATTTCTGCTGTGATCACCAAATGAGAACTTTTCCCCTCCAGGCTCTCTGGCCCTGTCCTTCATGACCGTGAGCTGCCATGTTGTGTTTTCAGGTTGGAGGCAGTGGCATCGTTGACTGTTTCTCACACTGCCAGCACTTGCTCCTCTACCTCACTAACAACGACTGCTTTCCTCTCTGTGTGTAACTAAGACTTTTCTCTTGCAGCATTTAAAGAAAGGGTGTGTGAGAAGTGGGGGGCCAGGGCTGTGGAGAATGTACCTGGGATCTGAGAAGGCGGCAGAGATGGATGGTCTGAAGGCTGGCGACTGGGCGGGCATGTTTAGAAGAGGCTTTGTGGACAGTGTGGCAAACTGCCTGTGGAATACCAGTGGGACCCAGGGCAGATCAGTTGGGAAATCTTTCTCAGTCATGTAACAAGAGTCCAGGACTGCCCCAGCAGTGACTTCCACTTCATAAACACATTCCCTTCCAAATTAATGACTGCTTTAAGAGTTGTCATTGTGCCCATCTTCTGCTTCACGAAGCTGGCTTTATTAGTCAGGGTTCTAGAGGAACAGGACTCAACAGAATGAATCCCTACAGAAAGGGGATTTGTTAGAATGACTTTCAGGCTACGATCCAGCTAATCCAAAAATGGCTGTCTGTGGTCCAAGAACCCGTCATTGTCAGTCCGTGAGGCTGGATGTCTCAGCTATCAGTATATCCCAGAATCCCAAAGCAGTAGGTGCCAATGCCAGTGAAGGAAAGGACTTGCTAGCAAGCAGGCCAAGAGCAAAGCCTCCTTCTCCCATGTCCTTATCTAGGCTTCCAGATTAGAGGTGAAGCTTCCTGCCTCATAGGTCTGGATTAGAAGTGGGTCTTCCTATTCCAAATTAAGCATAAACCCCTCCCGAGTGTGTCCTCTAAGTTGGGGTTTTAATTACCTCAGTTGTAGTCATGTTGACAGCCAAGAACAGCCAGCACACTAGTCTTTGGGACAATATGTAAATGAGGGGAAGATGCCAGCCCGCAACCTTTAAGTGGGTCAAGTACGCATGGCCCCCAGGAAAGTAGAGGGGTCCTTGAAGTTAATAGAAGTGCACACCTAAGCAGCTTGGATTCCAGCTTACGGGGACAAATGTAGGATGATACCTGGAGCTAGATGGGCTCTCTTCCTAGAGATGGGGAAGTGCACAGTAACCCCCAGGCCACCTTGACTCAGAAAGATGCCCACAGAGCCCTTCCTCTGTTGGACTCACTGAGGACTCAGAAGGGTAGGTCCGCTGCCGTGCTCTAGCTGCCGAACACTGTGCCGTGAAATAGTTTCCCTTTTCCTCCAACTTAAACCAGTTCCTCTTTGGGCTGAGCAACCCCAGATTCAAGGATGACACAGCACACACCCCTGTATCCTGCTCTGCTCCTAAGGACATCCACCACTTATCTAGCAAGTGTTTTCTTTATATACTGGGCAGGAAGAAGGTGAAGCAATAAGACAGGCATGTGCTAATTGGCTATAATCTGTCAGTTCCTCTAGCTTTGGCAATTGTTGTGGGGCCTCACATTAGCTCTGAAGACTATCCCTATACCAGTTGTTGGTAGGTAATCAACATAAATTGAATACTATATTCTGTATTGAATTGCCTTAGTTCATAAAGAGTCCCAGGAGGACAAGTGGACAAGACCCCAGCCCTGGAGAGCTTGTACCAGCTTCCCCAGGAACTCTAATCTAGCTTTAGGGACTGTGAGAACAGCACTCCTACAGGACCTCTTTCCTCTGTCCGTTAATCCGTGTGTACATGTTTATTGAATATCCATGTTGTGCAAAGACTGCTTCGTGTTGTAGAGTATATAAAGAATATCAACCAGAGCTTTTCTCTTGGAGCTAAGAAAATGACACACAGAGAGTCACGCCCTGCTGTGTAGGGATAACCTACTCATGATGATAGATTCATAAATTCCACTTCTACATTGTGGATGGATAATCTCAGCACTCGAGAGGCAGAGGCAAGCAGTTCTCTGTGAGTTTGAGGGCAGCCTGGTCTGGTCTACAGAGTGAGTTCCAGGACAACCAGAGCTGTCCTGGACAGTGAAATCCTATTTCAGGGGGAAAAAAATGTGGATGGAAAATAAGGCATTGATTGGCACCCAGATAACTAGACCTGCCACGAGTGTTTGCTGTCCACTGGAGGAGTGTGTCTCATTCTGCGGACACTGTAGAGCTTGTAGGTATCTGCAGCACCCCCGTCTCACCTGTGATGACTTCGTGTCTGAACCACTCACCTCCATGCCTGTTACCCTAACAGATACTCATTTTTCCTTGCTGTCTCTTAAAGCTGCTATGAACCCTGCTTTTATAGACCCACGAGGAAAGTCCAGACATCTTAGATCAGTTCTCTTTATTCGTAGGATTCCCAAACAGTCACGTTTTATTTTTCTCAGGGCTTTGTCTACATTGGCTTTTATGCCCTGTAAAAAAAATGTGTCATCTTTCTCCAGGGAACACCCCTATTACTTTTAGGGTTAGTGAGCAAGCACATCTGTTCCAGAACAGGAACCTCAGGCTCACCTTGGCTTTTTGGAGATGTCATCCAGTATTTGCTTGCATCTGCACCTGCATGGCCTCAACTTTGTCTCTTTAATGTCTTTTCTTTGTTTTTTTTCCCCTCTCTCTCTCTTCTTTTTTCAGGTTTGATTACTTTGTACAGAACAAATGTTCTGATTATGTCCTATAGGAGTTTAACATGGAGACCCAGGAGACTGAGAAACAGTCCAGAGGGGACCTTGCTGGCCTTGCTTAGCTGAGGAGCTGAGCAGATCACCTCTTGGTGGCAGCTTTAGGGCCAGCCTCTTAATTGGCCTCTGTACCTCCTCTACCTTCCTCCCACTGCAGTGTTATTAGTAAAGTTGCTGCCCTTCAGACCTAGGGTCCTCCTGCTTGATGCAGGGTCTCTAGACACTCAAAGTTTAGGTTTTTGCGATCTGTAACCCCCAAAGCTTCACAAAGTGAAGCTGCTCCAGAGGACTTTTGAACTGAGATACCTAGTTGAATGGGGTAGCTTACCTTCAGATGTCCCCTTAAGACCAGCTAACAGTTGGGCAGTTCTAGACTCCTTGGGGTTAAGAGTTGACTTGCAGTTTGGAGAGGTGGCTCAGCAATTAAAAGTGCTTGCTGCTCTGGCAGAGGATTGGAGTTCAGTTTCCATCGCCCATGTGACTCCAGTTCCAGGGGAATGACAAAGCACCTCCAGCCGCACATGTGTGCACCCACATACAGGAAAACACATACTTAAAAATAAATGAATCTTTTTGTAAATTAAAGACATAGTTGGCTTGTCCTGACTATAGTAGTCAAGAGACAGCTCCATATAAATTTTTATTAATCATTATAAGTAAAAGGAAAGTGATAGGTTGGCTGCTGTGTGCTAGATAAGGGTTTTTGAGACCATGGACTTGGGTAAAGATTAACCTCGCACCACCATCACGGAGCATGGAGAGCCTAGGAGAGCTGCGCTTCCTTCCTGATTAGCTTTGAACACTACCTAGGACTCCGTAGAAGGCACCAAAGCTGAGAAGCTAGGAGTATGTGCTTGCGGGCTTGCACCTGTGTTAGAATTGAAACCTTTAAGCCTACTTCCTGTCCTTTCACTGACCTTCTGCTTCTATCCTTATTAATCCTAGTTCTGAATTATAAATGTCTTCTTTAAAAAAAAAACTTGTAGCCAGGCTTGGTGGCCTTTAATCCCAACACACAAGAGGCAGAGGCAAACAGATCTTTGTGAATTCACGGGTCAGCCTGGTCTCCAGAGTGGGTTTCAGGACAGCCAGGGCCACATAGAGAAACCCTATCTCAAAAATAAAATAAAGATTTTTTTAATGTTTATGGATGTAGCTCAGTAATAAAACACTTGCCTAGCATACACAAGGCCTGGGTTTAATCTCATGCAAAAAGCGTGTGTGTGCACAAGCATACACACACACAGAGATGCATACAGTGGAGACATAAAATTAAGACAATCTAAGAAAGATCAAAAACAGCAGATGAAACTAAGTTGTAGATTTTTTTCTCTTATCTCAATGGCTTTGGCTTCAATTTAAGCAGACTTAGAACCCCCACTTCCCAGTAGAGAGAATATTTTAGCCCATCCCAGAATCATGTTCTAATACAATAGAATATGGTGTGAGGAAAAAGGCTGCTGTGAGAAGCCCTAAGCAGACCTTCTCAGATAGGACTGGATAAAGTATGTCCAGTGCCCCTGAGGAGCCCTGTCTTGCTCAGGTCTAGCCCAGGCAGCTCTAGGTGTGGCTAGTACCCAGTATTAATAAGGGTTATCCTGATAGTAGGAGCAAGGTGAGTTTGCTCTTGGGGAACAGGGAGGTTTGACCTGAGTTTAGGCTTGTGGTCCTCACTCCAGGACATTAGCAGTTCAGCTCTGGGTGGTTCAGACATGCTGATCTGTTGAAATACTGCTGTGTCACCTGCGTGCTGGAGCTAGGTCTCTGTAGCCTGCCCAGGTAGACCGAGCACTGGCTCGGATCAGCAGTCTGGGTCTTGTCCTGGCCTCCAAGCTACCACTGGTGGGGATTTCTGTCTGCACATGGGATGACCCTCTCCCCAGTCTCTTCTAGTTACTATGTTAAGGAGCAGAGTAATCGAAGACTGTCCTCGAACTCACAGAGGCCGGTGCATTTGGAGCTGTTCTGGGAGGAAAGAAGGGAAATGACAAAGAGGATGGATTTGGTTCCTGTGGCCACAAAAATCCTATGGCCATGAAGGGTGATAGCTGGGCTTAAAAGATGGAGGCTACAGTTAAGAGTAAGAGGGAATTGGGTAAGTAGTTCTCAGAGGGTCAGAGTCCCACCAAGGAGGCTGTTGGGGAAGACAGTCATCTGTGGTACTTACTGACAATGTTTTCTTTGTTAATGTACTGACTTGTCCAATTCTCAGATGGTTTCTTGTCAACCAGGATAAGAAAGCTTGTCCTTGTCGGAAATCCTAGGTTGCTGAGCTGAGGAGGGGCAGCTGGTGTGGAGTGTGTGTATTTATCTGTATTCTTTTCCATAGGTACCATTAAGTATGTCTGGCTTAATTTAATGGGAACTTCTGGGAGCCGCAGACTGTAAAGGGCGAGGGTAAGGTTCTTGTGATCTCTAGGCTCCTCTCCTTCCAATGGGACCTCCTCTCCCTCCCTGCAGCCTCTTCCCTTTCCAACTTGCCTGTGTGTCCTGCGCCTGCCCTTTATTCTCTCTTCCCTCTGTGTTTTTCTTCTGCCTCTTTCAACCACCTTTCCTTCCAGGTCGTTTGAGTCAAGTTGAAGTAGGCTGAAGTAGGCAGCCGGTGTCACCCATTTCCTCTGCTGGGGCCCCCGTCTGTTAAATCAGTGTTAGGGGTTTTATTCTAACACGCTGGAACCTCTGTTTTCTTTTCTTTTCTTTTCTTTTTTTTCTTTTTTCTCTTCTGTCTCCGTGTAGGTCTCTTTAGTCAGCCTTATAGCTAATGCCCTGGGCTACTCGGAACTAGGTGCCATAAAGTCCCTTAGGACCCTAAGAGCATTGAGACCCCTAAGAGCCTTATCACGATTTGAAGGGATGAGGGTAAGCTATTAAGAGCAGCCGATCCTTCTGCATGCCAATGGAAACTGTTAAAGCATGCTAGAACTGATCACATGGTGGGAATATCATCCCAGCGCGGGCCCTGTGATGCAGCCGCTGTGATGCAGCTGCTGATTTGGTCCTCCAGTCTCTTCCTCGCAGCCGCCCCGTGTGCAGGGGAGCTGCATTAAGCTGCCTCATCACACTCATATTGGCCCCGCCCCCAACAACGTGCCGCTGTAGAACATGTTAACACTGGCTCCCTTCATTGGCCTGGCTTACCTGTAGCACTTGGGGCGGCTTTCTGGGCTGTTGAATTTATAGGGAGAATCACCAGGTGCAAAGAAGGGGAATTACAACCCAGAAACCCACTGAAAAGCACAGGTTGAAGGCAGGCAGAATATTGGGTAGGGGCAGCAGCCAGATGGGGTCTGTGGCCTTGAGGTCACTAAGAAAGCAGCCAAGAAGGGACTTGAAGACAGGGTGGCAGGCTTGGAACTCGGGGCAGAGCAGAATTTGGCATGACCCTGGGAGAAGAGATGCTTTTCTTTCCAATCTGATTCCTCTTATTGCACCTTGTTGTTCTCAGCCCAGTCCCATAAGGACTGGAGCCTGTCTGTAGCGAAGCTTTTCCCCTCACCCAACCCTCCGCCCATGCTCTGTGGTCCCTGTCCTCACTCCGTCAGAACAGCAGACAATGCTAGGTGACTGCCTATCAGCTGGTTCTGAAATTTCTTGAGACCCCCTTCCTACTTGGACAATACACTACACAAGTTCAGACAACCCAGAGGTTGTCACCTGCCATATTAGAAACAAGGCTTTCTCTTTTGATGCCTTTTCTTGTCTCTTTTGGTTTTAATAATTGTTAGTGTGCACAGATATATGCAGACACCCTAAAAAATTATTTTCCAGATAATCACATTGGCAGCCCGTTCGGTGGTGATTGTTGCCCTGCTAATCAGAGGGGCTGGTTCTACTTATGGGGCCCAAGAAAGCACACTGAACTTTAGACATTGGATCCATGCAGGAGAGCAAACCAGAGGATGTCTTTAAATGTGCAAATATCAGAACGTAGGCATAAAAATGGAACAGTTGCAACGGTCCACATGCAGTAAGACTGACTGGAACAGTTGCAACGGTCCACATGCAGTAAGACTGACTGGAACAGTTGCAACGGTCCACATGCAGTAAGACTGACTGGCAAAGCTAGAGACCAGGACAGTGCAGCTGTGCCCATTCGTCGTCTGTGAGCCTGGTCACTAGTCCACAGCTACTCACAGCTGTACAGGAAGGTGACAGACACTCTTTAGGGACTTAGGAATTTTATTATTTTAGCATATGAAACAAATGCTGTCTGCAATGAACTCCCGTTTACTCTAAGCACGGTCCCAGATGGGCTTACTAATGTGAGCCGTCAGTAGCCGTCCTGAGCCTTCTGCAGGAAGGGCGGTTCCAGGGCGGTCAATTTGTTCACCTTAGAAAGGAACTCTAAGTCTTCTCCCACGAGTAAGAGGCTCCAGCGTGTGGGTAAGACAGCTACCGTTCTTACCAGTGTGTGCTGCTTCAGAGTCCATGGCTGAAGCGGCCATGGTATGAGTGGGAGCAGGATTAAAATGCTTGTCTCTGCTTCCCTATCTGCACACGGTTTTCATAAGCGATAATAAGCTTTAGTAGTTTTAGAGTTAATAATCCACCTTGGTGGCAGAAACCCTCTGGACTGGATGCAGCTCTGAACATTCCATCAAAGGCATTGATTACTAGACCTGAACCTAGTCCCTAACAAGGATCCTGGACCTCCTAAAGGAGGTTGCCACTCCCTACAGACAGCTCCCAGCACGGCCATCTAGCAGTAGGAGCTCTCTCCATTTGGTTGCTTATTTCTGTCACTGCGTCAAAAGCAGTCATCATGGACCAGCTGGAGGCTTTTGCCCAGAGGAAGTGGTTTGAGTCCCAGATGCAGGAATCCTTTCGGTGACCTCCCCTTTCCCACTCAACTCCTTTCCTCCCTTCCCTCTCCTCTCATTTGCCATTTCCCCCAAAACTTAGACTTGCTGACTCTCAAGTAGATTAGAAGCCCAAAGTCCAGATCAGCTCAAAAGGGAGTTTCAGTTTGGTAAATTACCTTGCTGTTTTTTGGTTGAGGTAATGTAGGCAAGAACAGATGTGAGCCCAAAGCTGCAAGTTGCAGCAATAGTGCTCAGTGTGGGGAAGGGAGGTCAGTCCCTGTCCACCAGCAGTGCTAACTGGCTGCTTGGGCAAGTGGAAAGGGCTCAGAGATCCATTCCTGCCCTGAAGCCTTCAGCCCTTCTGGGGCAGAGTACCTACAAGAAGATGCGAGGCTACATTTATAGCAAGCTACCCAGTAGTACCTGTGTTTACTCAAGTATGATTTTATTCTGTGGGGTGTATGTTTCATTCAGTAGCTTGGCTTCTTCAAAATGCCAGCATTTGCAGGATGCCACCTAAAACTCTGAGCTAAGAAGCCTTGACACACTGACCATCACCCATGCAGATGGGCTCAACTGTCACTGTGCTGCTCTGGTGCTAGCTGAGCCTTTCCCTTGAAAGGGGATGTCGTCCCAGCCTACCCTGGGGTACTCACTTCAGTCTCCTCTCCTTCCTCAAACCAAAGACCAGAACTTGAAACAGTCCTGCTATTGGCAAAGGAACACTTGATGTCCCTCCTTGCTTTTCTCTCCTCCATAGTAACCCTTCAGCCCTTGCTGTTAGCGCCGAGGGTGTTTGCTGCTGTGAGACGTGCATGCATCTCTGTGGCCAGTGCATAGTTGTCGTTAAAGCCATGTTCCCTCTGCCCGACGTGAAAACTAGCTCACTGTAGCCAGAGTAGTGTCCTAGGCAGTCTGGGGATGGCAAAACGTAAGAACTAATATCCACTGGATTTTTCTCATCAGTTAAGTTGTATTTGTATCAATCACTAAGTATGAGCTGCCTTTGAAAACTGCAGCCCTCTTACAGGTTTCTAGAACCTGCCCTTGAGTTCTCTGTCTAAGCTGTGGAAATCTAGCTTTTTCCAATAATAGATTTCATCATAATTGGGGCAGTGTAATACCCAGAGAGCAGAGGCGGTGATGTGGTGTATTAAGTGAGAACATTGTCATTAGCAGGATACTTGAGAACAACACTATAACTGTCCCTCCAGAGCAGTCAATTCTGCCTCGTAGCGCACAGCTTGGTGAAGTGTCCACAGCAAACAGAGCGGTGAGTAAATTCCACCAAATCTGTTTACTATTTTATTTGTAAAACTAAGGTACGAAGTTTTCTAGTAGTTGTGAATAACAAAACTACACTGCAGAGGCCGAGACTCAGCTTAGAGGAGAAGCTCTTGTCCAGCACATGGGAGCTTGTGTTCAGTCCCCAGCACAGACAGCAAAGTCCGTTTATCAGATACCTTTTATTATATAGGACTTTTGTATCCTATGAGCCATAAGGCTCAGATTAGCATGAGACTTGAGAAAATAAAGGTCCAAAGAGATCGCCTCAGGTTAGCTAGCTCTCCCTTGCTGTCAATATCTTGCATCCATAGTTTACTGGAACATGTGGACACCTCATAGGCCAGGATAGACTGAGTTTGACAAGAGCTCAGCAGCACCCTTACCGTGGGAAGAATTCACAGAAGAGGCAACAGGCTGACTTTACCTCCAGGTTTCCACCCCTGGGTGCTGCCCTCTGCCCCACACCATGGTGTCCCCGAGCTCTGTCGTGACATGCCACCACACAAGTTTATGAAGCTTCATGCAGTCTGCTCTTACTGTTGGAGAAGCCACTGTTCCATTCATGGATTGTCCCCTTTGCCTGTTCTCTTCCACACTTCATTGCTTTGTGGTTCTCCCACCAAAGGGTGAAACCTGTAGAGTGAGGAGGTAAAAGTCAAATCTATCAGCACCTTTGGTAAATGCACAAAATAGCATGGAGAATCTCCAGAGTTCAGAAATCCTGGGTGCCCTTGCTTGAAGGAATAGGTATTTGTAGAGGTTTCTTGGTCTAAGAATTGAGAAGCAACTGCCTCTCAGTCTTCACATAGGAACTGGAGAGTGACAAAATGGGCAATCTAAACTGAAGAGAAAGCACAGCTGTTTTCAGTAGAGGGCAGAACAGCTGTCTTCCCAGCCATGTCTTCCAGTGAGTACAATCTGGAGTAGAAACATGCAGCTGTCGGGACAGCCTTTCCGGCCTCAGCGGCTCTGCTTGAGACATTGCATGGGCTCCAGTGTCGCTGTGTGAGCTCTGAGCACTGGTTAAACTGCGGGGAGGGGAGGTCCAGCCGGCTGCCTCCAGCACAAAACCTGAGAAACTTCTGCTCCTAAAGGCTCTTTGATTTTTTTTAATTTGATTCCTGGGCTTTATTTACTAATTTTTTTTTAACAGTACACCAGTATTTAGTTCCAAGAGCAGTGATCTAACCCAAACCCTCCAGAAAGCTTTAAGCCATTTTGATTTCTAAAACTGAAGAATGGAGTTGAGGCCTGGACCAAGCAGAGGCATGAGAAGTCAACAACATATCAGAAGGCAGAACCACAAAGAACCTTAAGTGAGACTCACATCTGCTCCGATTTTATCTTAAACCGTTTGGTAGAGGGAATATAGCTTTTTCTTTCTTCCTTGAGCCTGCAAAATGTGCATGCTCAGCTATTGCCTGAAAAGAAATAACTGCCTTGTACAGTTGTAAGACTTTCCGTACCATGCTAACCCAGAGGGCAGCTGATTCTGAACAGTCGTGCCTTGGTTTTCAGAGGGGGAGTGTTTGTTGAAAAGCTTCTAGTGATCTTGCAATTGCTCAGAGTTCCCTGGGGCCAGGGGTGTTTTGTCAGTTGAAAATGACGGAGACTGAACTAAGAAATTGTTTTTCTGGTCCCAGGTTGGTGCTTAGAAAAACATTAGAGTCAACTTGGGCAGGGGAATTTGTATAAACTGAAATTAACATGACTTATTAAAATTCACCCAAATATAGTACAGAGACTTAAGTATTTGGGGTCCTGCTTGTGGACCTGTCCAATTATGCCAGTTGCAAAGACAACACGGTGCTTTCATGCCAGAAAAGCCACAGAAATATCATTCCCCTCCTGGAAACCAAAAAAAAAAATGTTCCTCTTCACTTCGTGCCCGCACTCAGCAGCCCCCCTTCCAATGCAGGTGGTGGTGAATGCCTTGGTGGGCGCCATCCCCTCCATCATGAATGTGCTGCTGGTGTGTCTCATCTTCTGGCTGATTTTCAGCATCATGGGAGTCAACCTGTTCGCGGGAAAGTACCACTACTGCTTCAATGAGACCTCAGAAATCCGCTTCGAAATTGAGATCGTCAACAATAAAACAGACTGTGAGAAGCTCATGGAGGGCAACAACACAGAGATCAGGTGGAAGAACGTGAAGATCAACTTTGACAACGTGGGGGCCGGGTACCTGGCCCTCCTTCAGGTGGTGAGTTACTGTGGGGGCCAGGGCAGGCGGGCTGCCCGCAGGTAGAGAGCTCTACTCAGAGTCAGGATCACTTCCTCNCCCCCCCCCGGGGGGGGTTTCTTGAGAACAGGTCACTCTCCTGTCACTTGGAAGAATATGCTCAACAGCAAATAGAATTGCTGCAGTGAAAAAAGGTGCTAGCGCAGTTCTCAAGTCATGACCCCTTGGGGTTGCATATCAGATGTCATTTACATTACAGTTCACGACAGTAGTAAAATTACAGTTGTGGTTGGGGGTCACCACAACACGAGGACTGTGTTTAAGAGTCACAGCTTCCTAGGTTGAGAACCACTGTGCTAGAGGGACCGTCTTCTCTCCACCAGGCAGTGTGCAGTTGAAGTGGGAGAAGATGGATCCAAAGGCCAGTTTCATAGAGTAGGAGCCCCAGGGACGATTATGATGAAGTGTCTAAGGACAGGCAAGACTACCCTGCCGCCACCCCTGCAGCTCAGCCTCAGTTGTGGGGCTTGGTGTGTCAGGGAAGAGGCTCATTTTAGATGACAAGCTGCTTTTCCTAAGCTTGTTCTACCAGCCCTAGCCTTCTTGTCCCCTTGCCTATGCTTGGAGAATTTGTTGGCTGAGACCTCAGACTGGTGTGGAGCGGACACACTAACGTTTATTGGATATGTAACTTGAGACAGAGTGCCCGACTTCTGACACTTTGATGAAGGTAGATAATAATACCTTGTCTGGTTGTTAAGAGAATTTGTGCTTTAAAAAAAAACTCAGCACAATGCCTAGCACACAGTTAATTAAGGTGTTGTTATTTTGTGTTTTTGTTCCTGTTATTACCATGCCTACATCATTCAGTTGTTGCGAGTATTAATTGTAATAGTGCAGAGGAAGTTCCCAGCCTAACCTAACCGTGCTGAGCACTCACTGTTAGGTGTAGTAGAGGGGCAGCTAATGGGACTCACACACACTCCTGTCCCATGATGGTACCTTTGTTGTCCTGTCACAGTTTAAGGAGTTGGGGCTCCTTGGGGCTTAATGGAAGGGTAGATAGAGCCCTTGCCTAACATGGACAAGACCATAGGTTCAATCCCCCAGCACCACGAAATAATTAGCTAATGAAGTAAAAGAAGAAATGGGTTGGGCTCATGACTGGAATCTGAGCAGCCCCAGAGAACCAGTGTGCTGCCTCCAGCTAGCTCAAGTGCTGCTTCTCCACATGTGCCTGGTCATCCAGCGAGGGAAGCAGGCAAAGCCTGGGACCCGGTGAGCATAGCAGAGCTGGCGACTGTTGCATTGTGCCAGCTCCAACAGGCTGAATGGGACTGAGAAGACTGCCAAGGAAGAAGCCATTCCCAGGCTGCATGGCATGTTAGTAAGGATGAGTCCCACACCTATGGGGTTGTCTGTTTAATGCAGCTGTGAGTGCTTAGGAACCCTTTGTTAGAGTGGCTTCTTGGTGGAGGTCCAAATGCCCAGTGGACTGTGAAGTTCATACACACCGTCTCCCTGTTGCCACCGTGGGCTCTGCTCTCAGACCCTATCAGGCAAAAGTTAGTGCAGCCATTACTGTCTGTTCCTTCGCCAGGCTTTGGTGATATTTTCAGTCACTGTCAGAGACTCTGGAGTCTTTCTTGATAAAGTGACTCCTATGTTCATATATGCTGTACCTACCTAACCTATTCTGTATTCTTGCCGAACCTAAGCCTGGCCCTTAGGACCCTGCCTTGACTCCCAACCACTCCCTAACTGGCACAGTCTAATGACTGACTGTTTCCCAGGCAACCTTCAAAGGCTGGATGGACATCATGTACGCAGCTGTAGATTCCCGAAAGGTAAGGACACACGTGGTGAAATGTGACTGGCTTAAATGATAGAAAGCAACTGTAGGGTAGATCCATCAAGGATGGGGGGGTCAGAAGAGTGAAGGACCCCAGGTGTCCCTCTGGACACCAACTGCTTGTCGTGCTGACTCTGCCTGGCTACACCCTGCGGTTCACTTGACCTTGGTGGCAGTGACTATGCTCAGTCCTGCCCCCTAGTGAAAGCATAGAAGACAGCCCTCCTTCCCCCTCTTCCCTGTTCCTTATCCCCAGAAGTGACAGTGCCCTTGAAGGACAGGTGTGGACCAAGGGAGTGCAGAGAACTTGAGGCCTTCACCACCTGCTTGTCAGCCACACGACATGTTTTGGCATGTTGAAGTCAGCCCTGCCCATGACCCCAACCCAGGAACTGACTTAAATACCTCTTTCCTGCCCTCCGACAGCCGGATGAGCAGCCTAAGTATGAGGACAACATCTACATGTACATCTACTTTGTCATCTTCATCATCTTCGGCTCCTTCTTCACCCTCAACCTGTTCATTGGTGTCATCATCGATAACTTCAATCAACAGAAGAAAAAGATAGGTGTCCTTCCCACATCGCAGTGGTCAGAGGCTAACCCGAGAGGCACTCTGGCCTTGTCTCTAAAACTCAAATTGTCATGGTAGGGCTGGCCCCAGTGTCCAGACAGCAGCCCCAGCCAACAACCCCTTTTGCTTGGGCCTGAACTTGTCAGTGTGTGCGTTACCAAACATTTCCTGCAGTCTCACATTCCTGAGGCCACTCCTGTTGGGACTTTCCCAGAGGGAGGGGAGAAGTAGCAGAGACTGCCGTGCAGAGAAACAGTGATCCCTGGCACCCATAGCATAGTGGGATTCAAAGCCATCCTCAGAGGGTTCATTTCCTCGCTTGTCCCACGTGGGTAATAGTTCTTCCAAAGCAAACTGGATAACAGACTTTCTCTTGTTTATGAATTCAGTTTGTCCAGTGAGTCAAAAAAAAAGAAAGAAAACCACAAGTTCCAAATTTTGAATTTCATAAAAAGTGAGTTTGTAATTTGTGGCATTCAAAAATCTTTTTTAAAAAATATTTGGGAGGGGAGTGCTGGGCCCAGTGATGGCAAAAGCAAACAAGTAGGTCTCTCTTCATAGTTCCAGGCCATCCAGGATTACATAGTGAGACTCCCTCTTAAAATAAACAAACAAAAAAACCAAAAAACTAAATTTTTTCCCCTGGATGTGACTGTCTTCTGGTCCTTTGCTCTCCACTTCCTGCCTGAGAGCCTGTGGTCAGACAGTTCTGTCTCACTGTGTGGCCTGGCAGATCCCAGACCCCCACGCTGACCTTGGAGGGAGAGGCTCTCTGTTGTCAGCGTCCAGCAGAGCAGTTGTAATTGTTCTCTTTCTCCATCCTTTACTTTGGAGGCCAGGACATCTTCATGACGGAGGAGCAGAAAAAGTACTACAACGCCATGAAGAAGCTGGGCTCCAAGAAGCCCCAGAAGCCCATTCCCCGCCCCTTGGTAGGTGCACTGGACAGGTGGAGCTGTTTTCTTACTCCTTAGGGACCCGCCACCCAGCTCACAAATAAAAACACGGAGACTTATTCTTACTTATGAATGCCTAGCCTTAGCTTGGCTTCTTTCTAGCCAGCTTTTCTAACTTAAATTATCCCATTTCTCTTTAACTACATTTTGCCTCTTGGCTTTTACCTTTCTTTATTCGTATCTCTTTCTTTCCTTCTTACTCCATGGCTGGCCGTGTGGCGGCGTGGCTGGCCCCTGGCATCCCTCCTCTCCTCCTCTTCTCGCTCCTTGCTGTCTTCCTTAGATTTTTCCTCCTGTTTATTCTCTCTGCCTTACAGCCCTGCCTGTTTCTCTCTCCTGCTTAGCTATTGACCATTCAAGTTTTTATTAGACAAACCAGGGGTATTAGACAGGCAAAGCAACACAGCTTCACAGACTTAAACAAATGTAACATAAAAGAATGCAATGCATCTCTGCATCATTAAACAAATGTTTCACAGCATAAACAAATGTAACACAGCTTAAACTAATATTCCCACAACAGGCAGGCTAACTGCATACTGCACCTCTGGTTGGGAGGAGCACACTAGGGTCACTGTGGAGGAGGGAGAGAGAGTGACTGACTGCCTGGTGGTGCCTGCTGACCCTCTGCTCAGGGGTCCCCATCCGCAGCTCAGAGAGACATCACTGACTAGGGACT